>SNQJ01S0090273.1:7297-30386 GCA_010110895.2 Picea sitchensis | reverse complement strand
AATATAATATCAATTATCTTTTATTTTTTTATCATATCATATAATGAACTTAGAATATTTTTTTAATTCTATCCTTGATTTTATAGCTCTTTTATATCTCCTTTGGTAATGGTTTAGGGTATCAATATAATATTTGAAATATAATATCAATTATCTTTTATTTTTTTATTATATAATATAATGAACTTAGAATATTTTTTTAATTCTATCCTTGACTTTATAATTTTTTTGGTAATGGTTTATGGTATCAATATAATATTATTTGAAATGTACCATTTTTAAAGTATTTCCTTTTTTTTAATGTACCTCCTTTTTTATTTACTTTTTATACTTTATAAAAAGTAAGTTAAACTTAGAATATTTTTTTAATTCTATCCTTGACTTTATAATTCCTTTGGTAATGATCTAGGGTATCAATATAATATTTGAAATGTACCCTTTTTAAATGATCTCCTCTTTTTTTTTTTAATGTACCTTTTTTTATTTTTTATTTTTTATATTTTATAAAAAGTAAGTTACCTCCTTTAATGTATGTATTTCATTTTTATTCTATTATAAAAAGTAGGCTATCTCCTTCCTTAATAAATGTATTTTTTTTTTAATATACTTTATAAAAGGTAGGTGATATTCACTTAGTCACCCTTTTTCGTTTCTTTATATTAAACTTCGATATTACGTAGGCTATCTCCTTCCTTAATAAATGTATCTTTTTTTTTAATATACTTTATAAAAGGTAGGTGATATTCACTTAATCATCCCTTTTCGTTTCTTTATATTAAACTTTGATATCACTTAGGATTTTTTTTAATTTTATAACTTACCCTTTAGTCACCCCTTTTGGTTTCTTTATATTAAACTTTGATATCAAGTAGGTTCTCAATGGCCGACAATCCAGTGTCGCCTTCGCCATCGCTGACACTATGGGCTCATCTCCTCCTATCGCTTCCCCCAGCCCGAGCCTCGTTTGCTCAGACTTGCCTGTCTTTCCATCTTCCGGGCAGTTGAAACCAGCTTATTTCGGCCTTGACTACTAAAGCTTTTTTACCTTCTCTAAAAGCTCCTCGAAGCACACAGTTCTGAAGAGGCCTCTCCCTTTTGTCTTCTTGCCCAGCTTTGACCGCCAGTGGATCTGTCTCACACTGAACTACATTGAAATCCCTTACAACCCGTCAGACCACTATCGCACTCTTCCCACTGACCCTTACATCGTCCCTTTTCACTGTCTGTTAACCGACAAAGTGGTCCTGATTTCTACGCCGTGTTTTGTTTTATAATGAACTCATTATCGGACATTCTGATGAAGACTTCCGACGAGGTAATCTGGAAACAGGAAGGATTGTTCGAACAAGTGGACACCCTTTCTAACCTCCAGCAAACTTTTCCCCCCTTGCCTTCCCTTTCAATACTCTTCCTGACCCCGCTGTGTCTCCTGCTGCTCTTGTCCCTCCCCTTCCGTCAGAAGTCATCGCACCGTCCAATGCCCCTCCTGTCCCCCCCCCTGCTTTTTCCTCCTCCTTTTCTCAGACTAGGGTTAATCGACCTCCCCTCCAGGACCTATTTAGCTCACCCACTGATTTGCGCAGGGCCCCTCACAGTCGAAAGGTGTGGAAGGCAAAGAGAAAAACAACTCGTTTGGTACTGGGCGACAGGGTGGGCCTTGAGGATCTATGCAAGATGTCCACCTGCTCTCTGGTAGGACGGATTTCATACAAGAAACTGTGCTCTCAGTCACTGGAGGATTGGATCAAGTTAACCTGGTTACCTCTCTTAGGCTATTCTTCGGAGACCCTCTATCTTAGAAAAGGCTGGCTCGGCTTTAACTGTAAGTCACCGGAGGATGCTTCCTTGTTACTCGCTTCCTTTTGGGTCTTCGGTGGCAGCAGCCTTATGCTCAAGCGCTGGAGATTGGCCTTCAACCCTGACACTGAATATTTTCAGCTAAGACACCTTTGGGTCCTCTTGCCGGGCCTTCCGCTTCAGCTTTGGAACGAAGGAGCCTTAAGAGCGATAGGCAACTCACTTGGCAACTTTATCACCCTCGACACACAGTCACTTCATAGTCCAGAGAGGAAGATTGGCAAAATCCTGGTTGAACTGGACGTTACTGCTGGACTTCCTGATTCCCTGGAGATTGACTGGAGAGGACGTAAGCTTCTTCAAAAGCTGGATTACCTCGGAATTCCTTTTCGTTGTAATTTCTGTCGTGAAACATGCCATCTCAGAAGAACTTGTCCTCGTAAGCTTCCGTTCACCTCTCCTGAAGAAGATGACCTCCACCTTAATCCCCCTGACTATATGGAGGCCGACCCATCACTTGCTTACCTGGATCCCCCTCCAGACCCATCCTCCTTTCCTTCAACTGAGCACACCGAGCAATCTTTGCAGAAGCTGAAACTATTATGTCCTTCCCTCTATTTTTCCCTATCTGCAGCTGAGAAGGAAGCCACTAAGTCCTTCTCCTGGCTCTCCTCCCACAGCAGTGTTTCTTCCCCTTCCCCACAAGCTGCGCCCTCCTCTTCCCCTTCCCTGACCGCCCCCACACTCCACTGCTCTCTCCCACCTTTTATGATAGAAACTCAACCCCCTGGCGACTCCCTTGGCTCACCCTATCCTCCTTCACCTCACCCGACTTTGCAATCTTGCGCTCCACCCAATACATTGGATTCGGAAGCTTTTCAACAAGTGTTACCAGGCTTTAGTCAATCCGAAGGAGATGCAGATTTTCTTTTTCATTCTGGTCTGAACCCCTCTCCCTCTTGTGCCCCTCTCCCGGAACTCACTGCACTTTTGCCGGTCTATCGAGGCAAGGAACTCATCACTCCTTCAGCAGAGGCTGGCCCCTCTAACCCACACCGTAATGATGGAAAGGCTTATGCTTGGTCTCGGGGCATTGGAATGGAACTCTCCCCTCTTCAAACCCGAAGCTCCAGAAAGAAGAAGGACTCACTCAGCACACAACATTCTATTTCAGATCTTCCCTCACAGGATGATAAGCCCCTTAGAGCAATGAAGGCTTTGGCACGCTCTAAGAAATGATAGTGCTCTCCTTAAATGTTAGAGGGACCGGAGGCACCCTCAAGGCTGCTTCCTTCCATAGACTACTGGAGCGTTCAAAGCCCGACATTATCCTGTTTCAAGAGACCCTCTCGTCAGCACAAAAAGCCAGAGACTTCTTAAATCTGTTCCGTCCTTCCTGGTTCTCCTCGGCGGTCAGTTCTCTAGGAACCTCTGGGGGACTGCTGGTGGCATGGGACCCTAGCCTCTTCGAGCTGAGACCTTTCCCGACGAGCGGGGGTTTACTTTTATTGGGCAACCACATTGCTTCAAAGTTGGAGATGGCGATTCTTAATTGCTATGGTCCATGCTCCGATCGACAGCAGTTCTGGACTCAGCTGGCAGTTAGTGGGATTCTCTCACTCAAAAATCTCATCATCGGCGGAGATCTAAATATCATTCTTGCTGCTGATGAAGCCTGGGGAGGATCTTACCTGCCAAGTCCTTCTGAAGACTTCTATAGAGCGTTATTTGCCCAACACAATGTGATTGATGGTAGGCCGTCCAGACTGTCCCCTACGTGGCGGAATGGAAGAATTGGCACTGATGCAATTGCCAGAAGACTTGATCGATTCCTCGTGGCTGGTAATTTACTGTCCTCTCCGGTTCTTCCGTCATCTTGGGTACAGTTCCCTTACTTCTCCGACCATGCCCCTATTTTTCTGCATCTGAGTTTCACCGAGCTACACCGTCAGTTCCCCTTCAAATTCAATCATGATTGGCTTAAGTCGACTGACTACTCTGATCTTGTTAAATCGGTTTGGTTGGATCCTCTTTTTCTCTCCGAAGAAAACCCCCAGCTCCGACTCACATGGAAGCTAAGGGTCCTAAAATCAAAAACTAAATCTTGGTTCCTGAGACACAATTCTTTGAAACAGAGCCGATTACTCTCTTTGGAGACGGAAATTACTAAGCTAATCAGCGGCTCGGCCATCTCTGCATTGACTTTGGATGAGTCCAGTCATCTAAAACTGCTCGAATTTAACCGGAATGCCTTATTGCGCGATGAGGAAAACTGTTGGCGACTTAGGAGCCGCGCCACTTGGTTGAAGAGCGGAGATGCTAACACTAGATATTTCCACAAACTTGCAAGCTTTAATAGAAACAAAAAGCTCATTCAGACTATAAATAACATTGGGGGCGATGCTATTCAAGGGCAGGAGGCCATTAAGGAAGAGGCCATTGCTCACTTTTCTCAGCTTTACAAAGCCACTTCCACTCACAGCCTCCCGGAGAAAGTTGCTACAGACAGACTCTTCCCCCAGTTAGTCACTGATGTTGAAGCTGAGGATCTCTACAAACCAGCCAATCTGACAGAGCTTAAAGACATTCTTCAAAAGTTCAAAACTGAAAGAAGCCCCAGGCAAGATGGCTGGACTTCGGAATTCTTCTTATTTTTCTTTGACCTTGTTGGTTTGGATCTACTACAGATGGTGGAGGACACCCGCATCAGAGGAAAGATCTCGGGTAATCTAAATTCAACTTTCCTGGTCTTGATTCCGAAAGCAGACAACCCCCTCTCTTTTGATGACTATAGGCCGATTTCCCTGTGCAACCTCATTTATAAGTTAGTCTCAAAAGTCATTTCAAACAGATTAAAGCCCTTTCTTGGGAGGAGTCTCTCAGCAGAGCAACTGGGCTTCTTAAAAGGCAGAAGGATCCAGGATGCTATTGGGGCGGCCCACGAATGCATCCACAACATCAAACAAAAGAACTTAAAGGCGCTGATTCTGAAACTTGACCTCAAAAAAGCTTTCGACTGCATCGATTGGGACTTTCTGCGATTAGCTCTCCACTCGGTGGGCTTCGGGGAAAAGTTTATAACTTGGATTCTGGCTTGTGTTTCCAGTGCTAGTTTCGCTGTCCTGGTCAACGGGGAGGCTACAAATTTCTTTAAAAGCGGGAGGGGCCTACGCCAAGGATGCCCACTCTCCCCCTACCTTTTTATCTTGATAATGGAAAGTCTCAGCCTTCTCCTCTCCAAAAGTACTTCCGAGCAACTTATTTCGGGCATTAAGGTAACTAATCTCATCAAGATAGTCCATCTTATGTTCGTGGACGATGTTCTACTTATGTCAAAAGCTGATCCAGAGGAATGGTTAGTTATTCAAGAGGTGCTCCGACTTTTCAGTTCCGTCACTGGACTTTCCATCAATCATACCAAATCCACCGTTCATTACTGGGGACTTTCTGAGGTGGAACTCCTTAGCCTTAAAATCTCCATCCCTTTCACTTTTATTAATCTGAACGAGGGTTTCAAATATCTGGGTTTCCATTTGAAGATGGGAGCCTCCTCTCCTGGAGACTGGCGTTGGCTAGTGGATATTTTTGAGCGCAAAATAGGTTTTTGGTGCAACATTTGGCTTTCCTTGGGCGACCGCTTGATCTTGATTAAATCAGTGCTGGAGAGCCTAGCTGTCTTCTGGATGACACTGGAGCGTATTCCAAAGAAGATTCTTATTATTCTTAGAAGGCTTTCTTTCCATTTTCTGTGGTGTGGTCTAGATCGTAAGCCTCACCTTCATCTCTGTAGTTGGCAAATCCCGACAAAGCCCAGGAGGGCAGGCGGATGGGGGCTCAAGAACCTCTCCCACTTCAACGAGGCCTTCCTGGCAAATTCTTTCTGGCGTGCTGTCTCCCACGATAGCATTTGGCACCGTATCTTAATGGACAAGTATCTGGGATCTCAACCGCTATATCATTGGATTAGAAAGACCTCCTTCAATCTAAACCGAGCTTCTTCGTTCTGGAAAGGATTGGTTGCCTCTTCGCCAGTCATTCTTCACTGGCTCAGGTGGAAGCCGGGTGCGGGCTGTGAGATCCTTCTCGGCAGGGACCGAATTCTCGGTCTAGATGACCGTTCGTTGCTCTCTCCATTGCTGAAATCGATGCTACAGTCAAAAAACATTTCGTCCCTTGCACAGGTGAGGGCCCCAAATGGCGTGTTCCATTTTCCAAATAACTGGGCGGGGAGTGGAGATCTTACTCTCAGCGGATAGAGTGCCATTGATTGGGAGTTGTTTACCACTGCACTTAAGAGCGCGGGCGTCTCACTGACCGACGGCCCTGATGCTTTATTGTGGGCTGGGGGGGATGCCACGGGCCGCATCTCAGTAAAAAACATATATGTCGCCCTCCTGCATCAACTCAACATTTGTCCCGATTTTTCCTGGACGTTACAGATTTGGAACTGGAAAGTCCCCCTCAAGCTGAAACTCTTCGTCTGGTTGGCTGGAAAGGAGCGAATTCTCACCTGGGATGCACTTCGTCGGAGAGGCTGGGAAGGCCCGGGGATTTGCTTGCTCTGCCGTCAAAATACTGAGGACACCAGCCACCTCCTTGTCCACTGTTCCTTTACCACTGAGCTCTGGAGTCAGTTATTAAAGCACTTCACACTTTCATTTAAGTGGAGCGGCCTTACCATTTCCGATTGCTTTTCCTCGTGGACATCACAAAGATTGGCCCCTATGTCTCTGGTGGTTTATGCGTGCTGGCATATCTGGATTGAGAGGAATTTTGCAATTTTTGAAGATCGCCCTCCTTCAGTAAGGCGTGTTTTTCATACAATTCTGGCAGCCTTCTGCTGGCAGCCCACATCGGTTAAGACCTTCTCTTCAAAAGCTTGCAACTTCTAGATGGCGGCTGGACATACCCTTGTTTGTTTCGATGGCGCTGCTCAGTTGGATGGCCGTGTTTGTGGGGCTGGGGGCACCTTCAAACATCACCCAACGAGGGTCACCAAGTGGTTCCTAAACTGTGGGGTGGGAACTAATAGAAAGGCCGAGCTCTTGGGACTGTGGGCCTCCCTCACTCTTGCTGCCATGTGGTCTATCAACCATCTTCTCGTACTTGGCGACTCTCGAGTTATCATAGACTGGATAACACAAAAGTGCAAGCTTCACTCAATTCATATCGAGGGCTGGTTGCATCTCACGAGGAATCTCTCCGATCATTTCTCCGACATCAATTACCACCACATTCCTCGATCGCTCAACGGGGAGGCGGATGCTCTCTCAAAGAGAGCACTAAATGGAGTGGTGGGAAGACTCTCGGTCTTCCACTGTGAAAATGGGATAGATAGTCCCATATCCTCCATCAACGTTTTTGAACGATGACGGCTGTCCCACATTAGCAGAAGATTTGCAGTCAGCTTCTAAAAATAGTTTTGACTACTTGAGCCTCACTGCAGACTTTCCTCTTGATCGGTTTCGTCTAGTCTTCCTCCTTGCTTGACTTGTTTTGTTTTGGGTCCCTATATTTGGAGCTGTTTTTTGATGGCTATAAGCTCGCAGCTATTGCAATTGTAAAAGAATTTATACACTTTATAAATGTGAGGAATTTTTTATTGGAAAAAGTAGGATTATTTATAACTCTTTTTTTTTAACCTTATAACTTACCCCTTCGTGTATGATTCTTAATACATTGACGTGTATTTCAGAAATTGCGTATTAATAATTATCCCTTTATCTTGAGCTTTAAATCACCTTAAAACTGGTAGATATTTCCACCGTTAACTTATGTAGTAATTAAAATTGTGATTAATTTTTGAGCGAAGTGAACAGGAGCTATAGGACGTGACTTTTGTAAAAGCATGACCCGGAATTTTTAAAATGGTACAGAGGTGTACGTTTTTTTATTTTTAAAATGGTACGGTTGACATAGTACGGACGCGGATGTCAAAACTGCACGGACGTAACGAACTGTACGGAAATACCAGACCCTCTTTGCTAATTCATGACAGGTTGTATTGGGAAATAGGGATACGTACGGATGCAACTTAATGATATATTTTAAAATTGTTTTGCAGGGTGTATATTAATGCTTGCATGGATCGATTTAATTTTTTTTGAATGTACAGATTCGAGTTAATTTTTATGCTGGCAGAATTTTGTGCTGTGGATGCAGTATTGGCGACTGTGTACCCGGAAGATGATTTTAATTCGGACGTTGACTGTACGGGTTGCTAACTAGATAGTACAGAAAAATACAGCAGCGTCAAATGTACAGCGGCTGCCACAGAACTGGGTTGTTGGGTGAAAATTGTAAGAATGCGGCGGCCAGGTGTATGGTGGCTTTGTCAATGGAATCAAATGATGCTTCTGAAATCGAATTTCCAGCAGAATTTTTTTTGTAAATGATTTTTTTTTTTTTCACTTACCTAATTTTTGTTTTTTTGGATTTGGATTTGCAGTGGAATATTTTTCAACAGACTTTTAAGTTTATATGGCTAAAGGCCTGAATTGGTCAAACACCGAAGTTCCTAAAAAATTTGAAAATTTGAATGGCCAAGGGCCTCATCGGTGGTCAAATACCAAATTTCTCAGAGAAACTCTAAACTATGGAGTTGGCCAAAAGCCGGATCGAGACTTGCTCTGATATCAAATGAGACGAACAAAGTTCGTTCACACAAGAATTATCCAAAATACTTGGAATATAACATAAGAATCCATGTAGGAATAATATATAAAATATGAATAGATAAGATTGAGATACAATTGAGAATGAGGGCTCGTTTATATACTCACGAACCAATAGTCATGTCATTTGAGACATGTCCTTTCATTATTAATAGTTATTATTTATTAATTAATTATTATGTTATAGATATCTATTTATATGTATATTTATGTTCATAACATACAGAGGGAGGAGGGCGGGATTCCACTGTAAAGACTTCTTGTTGGGAAGGCTGAATCAGGATGTCACTTTCTCCTGTTTTTAGCAATTTCACGGTCCCAACTTCCTTGTCTTTATATTTTTCTAGGAGTTGATGATATTCCTCTTTCTTGGGCCATTGAATCTGATCAAAGTCTTCCTCTGTTGCAAAAGGCATATCATTCGGAGAAAACTCAAGAAGACTTTCCCTTATTTGCTCATATGCTTTGTCATCTTTGATGGGATCATTAGCTTCTTGCACATGGGTTGTAGTCCATCTCAAGGGTACCTCCCAGTTTAGAGGCAAATTTCCTAGACAATAACATCCCCCACACATCTGGGACGCCCACTACTACTATGTCCATGTGGATCACTTTCTCGGGGTATTCTTTAAGGCAAACTGCGACAGTCTCAATTACCCCATGTGTGGGTATGGCTTTAGATTCAAAGCCACACACATTACTATAAGGTTGTGTGACTTTTAAACCTACTTGTTGCATGACCTTGAGGGACATCATATTAGCTCCGGCACCTGAATCCAACATGCAGTTGTTGAGGCTCTTGTTATTCATTATCAAGGTCATGAAAAAGGGAGGATGCTCATTGTATTGGACCCTAAAGTGATCAACTTGCAACATAATAGGAGGGTCCATGGGTCCATCTGATCCTTGGAAGAAGTTGTCAAATTGTTCTTTAACAGATGGCACCTTAATGACTTCTCTCAGATTAATGACTTCTCTCAGAGGGATGGTAACGTGCATCTTAGATAGTGCCCCTTCAAAGTCAAAGTTTAAGTCCACCCTCTTGGTTTTGGAATTTTTCGTGAGGATAATGTTCGAGGGTGGAGGTTTCGTTTGAGCTGCCACAATAATGGTAGAGATGTGTTGGTTCAACTTCTTTCGTCTATACACCTGGGATTCTTGTTTTTTCAGCTTCTCTTTTGATTCCTGGTCTAGGTTGTTTATCACTGCCATTGTAGCCAGCCTGGCTGCTTCTTTTACACCCTCCCGATGTTGTTCAAGAGTGATATTTATTTGGGGGCCTTCCATGAGATGACCTATATTGTTCATTTGTTCATGGCCATCATTGTTGTAAGGACACTCATGTTCCCAATGTGCTTCACTACATTGCAAGAACCAAGGATTTTCATCCACTACATTTGCAGGAGCTAAAGTGTTTGGAACCTCTTGATCATTCTTTGGTTTATAGAATTGGTTCCCCTTTTGGAATTGACCTTTGTACGGGACCCTAGGTGCTTGGTTCTGGGCTCTTTCCAAGTTGACAATTCTAATCATCATTAGCTCTTGATATTTTATCATGCCATCCATGGTTGCTTGTAATTTTTCCATACTGGCACAAAGGTCGGAAGTAGGCTTGATATTGTGGACTATCTTGGGTTTAGTGTCCATTTTGGCTCTTGGATTTGTGAAAGGCTCAATCTTAGATGAATGGAGGTTGCCTTCAACCTTGGTAGCCAATTCTTGAGCTTCTTGGATTGTTTGGGGGTTTTTGTCTCTGAGGAGATACCCTAGTTGACCAGTGAAAGATTTGCTATAGATGTAGACAAGGTAATTATCGCTTGGATGATGGCTTGCAGGGATCTTTTGCAACATAGTTTCAAACCTAGTATGGAACTCTCGAATGGTCTCATTTTCATGCTTCCAAAGGGAATTTAGCCTAGTTAATAGCATGTTGGGGTCTACCTTGATACTCCATCTCTTGAGAAAGGATTCTTCTAGTTTGTCCATGGTTTTAATGCTTCCATCGGGAAGACTATGATAACAAGGCCTTGAAGCATCAAGGAGGGTAGCGGAGAACAATTTCATGACTAGGTCTTCAGCATCATGACTAATGGGGTGAAGCTGAAAAAACGCCCAAAAATTGCTCATATGCTTTTCAGCACTGATTGCATCAGTACTGATAAACTTAGGCAACCACTTCTCATACTTGGGTGGCATTTGCCTAGGGTAGCCTCGTATGGATGACATGTCTAGCGGTTTGAAAAGAGTAGATGACCATTGTCTTTGATTATTGCCTGGGTTTGGTGCATTGTTCTGAGTTGTGCTAGACATGGTGTTCAAAGGAAGATTTCATCTGAAAAGTGATTTTACAATAGGAGAGTTTCGGGGAGGCTTTCTTTTGAAGGATTGAGGAGGGTTATTGTACCTCCTTATGGTTTGTGGAGTCGCCAGATAATTTGCTTGAAACTATCAAAGGAAAAGGGAAAACACCCTAAGTGGAGTCGCTAGGTAAGCTTGTAAGGTAGAGACTCTAGAGGCAAGGCTTACCGAAAAGTATCGTCTTGAGGAGAATTGACTCAGTGTTCCCCGACAAATGTTATTGCACAGTTTGTAGTTAGGGTAAAAGACGGATGAAAAGGGGTCAAACTGGCGTAACAAAGCCTATCCCACCACTGTCACCTCAATGGGATGGCTCTTTCTGTTTAGGGAGGTAAGGTCCAGGGGAGACGTCCACGGTGACCTGGGGTTTTGAGAAGGCAAAAGGCTTAAAAAAGGGCTAAGTGATAATATTCCCCCTCACAAGTCACCACCTGATTAGAAAGTCCGGCTTAATAGCCAATAAAGATAAAAGATAGCCGGAAGTAGTAACCAAGAAGTGTACTTGCCCTAGACAAAGTGACAAAGAAACTATACATGTGCAAGCTTACTTGCTGGTTAGTACTTCATATAATCAATGACTTCATGATAATAAACAATTGAGCAATAATATTGACAAAGTAAATCAATGTTTTATACAATAGCAGTGATTACAGTATCACTTCACAATAAATGCTAAAGAAACTCTAATGATGAGTGGCAATCAATGTAACAATATCAATACTTTAGAAACGTTTCCTTAACCAATCATTCAATTGCTTTAAAGGTAAAACAAATGCTGCATAAAGGTGTTTATAGCATAAAAGGTGACGACAACAATAGGGTTAGTAAGATTAGTTCTAGGCTAGGGTTAGAAATAGTTAGAGGTTGTTCAAGAATGTTTAGAGATTGTTTGTGATCAAGGTACTCAATACAAGAGGTCTTAGACCAGTGCACTACTAGGGCAAATGGAATCAAAAGAGGCTGCAAAGGTTGAAGGACTAAATGATAATGATAAGGCCAAAGACAAGAGGGTTAAATGTTGAGGTGTTGCTAAGGCAAGGCCTCAACAATGAAACCCTAGGGGAGAAAGGCTCACTAAGGTGTAGAAACCCTAGGTCTTAGTGCTTTCTCCTCCTTTAGCTTATTGGCAAGATGAAATCGGCTAGCTTGAGTAAGAATTTATAGGGCTAAAGACAATAGAGTTAGAAGGTGAAGTGTTGGTAAGGCAAGGCTTCACCAAACAAATCCTAGGGGAAAACGACTCATCAAGGTGTAGAAACCCTAGGCCTTGACGCGTCTTCCTCCTTCTCTGCTCAATAACAAGGAAAAAACGGCTATCTAGAAGAGTATGGATAGAGTGTTGCTATGGAAAGGCTCTATCTTACTTCAGCAAATCAAAATAGCTCTTAACTTGGTAGGGACATGAGACAAGGACATTAACTAGAGCTTGTCACCTAGGGTTTTAAGGTAGCAAATTATAACAACAAATGCAAGTAAATAATACTATAACCATTCAATCAAGAAGTGTTGCAGAAATTCACTTACATAAACCATTCATTCAAGTAGCCAAACCCTAGTTGTAAACCTTCCACTAAGAAAAAATGCCAGAATAGTCCAAAAATAGTCTCCTTCAACAAGTGCGCCTCACAATTTCAGCCAAAACCCTAGAATAGGGTGCAAATTTTAGACCTCACTAAATTGTGAGTGAAAGATGATGAAAAATTGAGAGTAAATACCCTCAATATATACCATACCAATGAGCTTAATTAAATTTTAGGTCATCAAAAGGCCGACAAGGGCTTCCTCCCAGACCATGGTTTCTCCAGAGTCTTCTGCTTCACTGCCATCATGGGAGATCTATTCAGTAGGTATATTGATGTGAACATTGCCTCAGCCCAAAACCTTTTGGAACACATCTGTTCTGCAACATACACCTGACCATCTCTGTGATTGTGCGGTTCGCCTCTCAACCACTCCATTCTGCTATGGAGTGTAGGGTGTAGTGAAGTGTCTCTTAATCCCATGTTTAGCGCACAAGTTATTGCATTATTTGGAGCAAAATTCCCCACCATTATTAGACCTAAGAGTGGTAATGTGATAGACTCTTTTTCGACTAATGCTTTGAATTTTTGAAGCTCATTAAACACATCAGATTTCAATTTTAAAAAATACACCCACATCTTCCTATTGTAGTCATCAACAAAAAGAAGGAAATACCTAGCCCCAATGAGAGATGTTCTGTTCATTGGTCCACAGGCTTGCATGAACCAACTAAAGGACTCTCTTCACTCTCTAAGCTTGTCCTTCATCAAATGGTGCCTTGTGCTACTTCCCTGCTTGGCAATCTTCGCACACACCCTGAATCTACTACTGTATATTAGGCAGTCCATCTACCAGATTCTCTTGAGTCAATTGAGAGAGGTAGGTCAATTTAAGGTGCCCATACCGCTAATGCCTGAGTATAGTGATGTCTGATGCACTCTTGGATGCCAATGTATGCCTCTTGACTTCTCCAATATCAACCAATCTAAATAGTCCACGATCCTCTACATTAAGAGCAATAATCTTTTTGGTTGTCTGGTCAACTATATAGCATTTACGATTACTGGAATTGACATCTAGATGGGGGCAATGCGAATGCTGTAAATCTCGTCTTGGGGAAAGTATCGGCGAGGGTCCGTAATGTAACTTCTCGGTGACATTGGCGGAAAATATCCGAATATCTCAGAAAATGTCGCAAGAGCTTAAACAAATACAAAAATACTGAATTTTTTCAAAATTTTAAACATCTAAAGTAACAACAACATCAAATAGACACATTGCTACATAAATATAAAAATACATCTAATAAATAAGATGCGTAAGATGTCAAGTGGTCACAAATTGTTACTAAACTGAAAATTCTAAAACATGTTCTTGATAGGATGATACAAAATCACATCAAATGATCAAAATAAATGTATCTCATGAGTTGAATCATCATGAGGCATCTAGATATTAAACAATACATAATAAAATGAAAATGATAGATCGTAGGAATCCAAATCATTGATTCCCTCTACCCCTTTTATGTCTTCCTCTAGAAGCAGTAGGTGGTTGTGGAGGTACTCGGGATGCGCTTGGAGTGGAAGCTCCAACTGCTCCAGCTGCTCCAATTGAGGTGGAAGGTGACGGGGATGAGATAGAAGGCAAAGTGAGTTGCCTCCTCCTAGTCCCTGTTATCCCCAGTTTAGGGATAACTAAGGAGATTTTGTCTTGAGGCCCACAGGTCCTAGACATGGAGTACCGAGAGCTAGATCGACTTGAGCATGGCCCTGAAGGGCCCATCTTTTCTTTTCTTCAGCGCCTCCACCTTGTTAGCAGCAACAACATCCATCACCTCAGCCTGGTCCTATAGCAGAAGTGGATCTTGTTCCATGAGGTAATGAGTCTGGGTATCATGGTATGTGTCACTCTGATGCTCAAAACCTTTGAATATGTGCATTTAATTATTTTTGTTTCTAACGGGTGCTTGGATCTTATACCTATCCACTTGACCATATATGGAGGGAATGACAGGATGCCCTAGTAAGCTTGTGCTCATAGGTTTTGAGTTTCCACTGGGGGGATTCATTAGAAGCCATCGTTCGCTCCTACCATACTTACCCCTTTTCATCTTTCTCCCGCTCATCCATCCCTTTACACTGGTCTGCGCATTGGGTTGGCCAAATATTTAAGGGTTGCACTTGACCTTGTGGGAAGAAGGGGCTAAAGTACTAGAGGGTAAAAGTAGTTGGCAAAAGATAAAAGCCAAAGAATGAACCTCGAGATGCTTCGCCCAGGGATCCCTGAGAAAGCAGTAAAAGGCTTCTCAGCAAGAAACAAAGGGACCCATATAAAAATATTAAGATAAGACCTAGTTAGAGGATAGGGGGTCTCATCACGAGCTAGCCTATTAGGTCCATGGGCATCTAGCGGTATGACACTATTAGCAGCTGGTTACCACGCCAGGGTGGTGGCTCTTGGTGGCATAGCCAAGAGAAAGGGGGTCTTCTCGTGAGCTAGCCTTCTCATTTCCGTGAAAGTGCTTATGGGTAACATTGCCACCAGTCACCACGCCAAAGCAGTGTCCCCTGATTAGCTTCTTGAAGAAAAAGCAATAAAGAGTAAAGACAAAAGGCATGAATGGGCTTGGAAACATTTGCATCCAGGACATGCGCAACTCACCCTCTACAGAGGCACCCATAGGTTAGCCATGCATTTCCCTGCTATCACTGCACCCCTTGTCCACCTCATCCACTCACATGACTTGGATTTGATTTCTCTCGAAAACATCCCACATCCAGTGAACATTAGCCCAATAGGACGCCCTGTCACTTCCTCCAAACATGGCTTGCAAATTTGTATAATGTCTTTGAGCATTTGACTGAGTAAAAGGGGTTTTATGCACATGTTTAATAAAATTGATGATTGGATGTGATTGACGTTGCTATGATCTTTGTGACTTATGAGCCCATGGAGGGCGTATCTGTTGATGTGCAGGATCATACCCGACAAACAGGTACCATATTGGACAGGTACACATGGGGAGATGATTAGTTCGGACCTCCATGGGGCTGAAGAGCCCACTAGATGGATGTTGAGACCCTAGCAGGGGGCAGAGACAGGACTGAGGGTTTGCACTAGGGAAGAGGAGGACGTTCCACCAGAGGCAGCTGAGCAGACCTGTACCCAGGGGGGTTGTGCCCTTTCCACTAGGACGTTGGCCTTGGAAGGCCATGACGTCACCCAGGACATTCATGACATCATCCAACATTTGTGGAGGTTTTGGGAGGCAGTTGTGGCACATGTGGCTTGTTTCGGAGGCCCAAGGAGGGCTAACGTTTTTATTCAGGAGGCCAACGTTGCCCTAGAAAGGGATAACGTCACCCTAAAAGGGCATGACGTCCTCATTATTTGCTTGATTAGGGTTTGATTATGACATTTAATGTAAAAACAATATTATTGTGTATTTTGGCCATGTTGGCTTTTTGGTGACCTAAAATTAAATTTAGGTCATTGGTATGGTATAAATTGAAGGTTTTTACTCTCATTTTCGGATGATCTTTCACTCACCACTTGGTGAGGTCTGAAATTTTCGGCCCTTCTAGGGTTTGTGGCTGAAATTGTGGCGCACTTGTTGAAGGAGGGCTTATCTCAACTGTTTTTGGCATTTTTCTTGGTGGAAGGTTTACAACTAGGGTTTGGCTTGATGATACTTGGTGGATGTAAGTGAATTTCTGCAATCCTTCCCTTACTTGAATGGTTATAGACTATAGTCTTTTACTTGCATTTTGTTAATGAAATTGTTGAATTAAACCCTAGGGAATAAGCACATGTTGGTGTCCTTATTTCATGTCCCTACTATATTATGCCAATTAGCCATTTTTACCTATTGAAGACATTTCTAGGGCCTTGCCTTTGCAACACCCTACCTATGCTCTTCAATCCTAGCCTTTTTTATTCTTGTCATTGAGCTAAAGAAGGAGGAAAACGCACTAAGGCCTAGGGTTTCTACACCTTAGTGAGCTGTTTTCCCTTAGGGTTTGATTGTTGAAGCCTTGGCTCAACAACACTTCACCGTGAAACTCTCTTGTCTTTAGCCCTACCTATGCTCTTCAGTCCTAGTCGTTTTCTATCTTGTCATTGAGCTAAAGAAGGAGGAAAGGACACTAAGGCCTAGGGTTTCTACACCTTAGTGAGCCGTTTTCCCCTAGGGTTTGATTGTTGAAGCCTTGGCTCAACAACACTTCACCTTCAAACCCTCTTGTCTTTAGCCCTCCATTATCATTTTGCTTCTTCAACACTTGCCACTACCTTTGACTCCATTTTCCCTATGAATGCACTGATCTAAGACCTTTATGCTTGAGTACCTTGACCACAAACTTCAAACAACCAATACCTTTGAACAATTGCTAACATCTTCTAACCCTAGCCTACACTAAGCTACTAACCATATTTGCTGCCATTATCCATTTGATTTATAGTTGTACTTGCAACATTTAAGCTTCTTTAAGCAAATTGAACGATTGGCTAATGCATGATAGTCTTTGCTTCTTAAATGAATGATGGTATTACAATATTGATGATAAAACGTTCTTGCTCATTGTGAAGCTTTCTTAGGCATTTATTGTGAAGTGACGTATTGTAACTATTGCTATTGTACATTGTTGATTTACTTCATCAATATTATTGGTCAATTGCTTTATATCAGAAAGTCCTTGATTATATGAAGTACTAACCAACAAGTGATATTGCATATATATAGTTTCTTGTTGCTTTGTTCCGGGCAGGTACACTTCTAGTTGTTATTATCTTTATTGGTTGACTAGTCGGACTTTTTGATCGACGGTGACTTGTGAGGGGGAAACGTTTACTTAGCCATAAGCCTTTGCCTTCTCAAAACCCCAGGTCACCGGGGACGTCTCCCCTGGGCCTACCACCCTAAATAGAAAGAGTTATCCTATCGAGGTGACGGTGGTAGAATAGTCTCTAGTTTCGCTAGTTTGCCTTCCTTTCACCTTTCCTTTATTTCCAAGTACAATCTGTGCGATAATAGTCCCAATGGACCGAAGTCCAATTGCAGGTCTGACTCTTCGTGGAGGTGGTGGCGACATTGGCTGCATCGGAAGATCAATCTCCTCCTTAAACTCAGTATCCACTGGAAGTGGACCGTCCTCTTCCTCTCCCTTCTCCTCTGTTGTTGCCTCCTCCCCCAAATCATCTGCATGCTCCTCCTCCTCCAACCACTTAGGTGCCTCCTCCATCTCAGGCTCCTTAATCTCCACCCTCGACTGACTAGTGGTGTCAATGGCATCCAATGAAATGGCCTCTATGCCAGGTTCTTTGTCAAGTTGCTTCATCCACATCCTTAGATTGTGGTAGACATATACCAGTTCATTAAGGCGTTGGGTACCTAACCTGTATTAACATTGAGGGCCATAGTTAATGATGGTAAATTGTAGTGAATTAAAATTTAAAATTAAAAAAATGTAAACAATTTAGATTTTGATTGTTGCATTTTTGAACATTGTTACATTTCTAACTTGTTGCACTTCTTGGAGTGTATCTTTTCAAAGATACTCCAATTGCGCTCACACCTTGAAGAACTGCAAGTTTGACTAAGCACCCGAACGACAAGTTTTTGCAGCTCTGGGAGCTTTCCACCATAGTATTTCCACTATACATCTACAATGAATAAAATGAAAGGAAGACAACGGATTATATTTCCATCAAGTAATAAATGTCAAATATAATATATCGAAAGGAATAAACAAAATTTGAAATTGAAGCTTACCTGGCATCCTTGTGGTTTTATTTTGGACAACCATATCATAGCCGAAAATCCTGGATGCCATCCTATATATCTCATTTTGTTTAGAAATCTCTGAGCGTTCAACTGGAGTCAACACCATCCTCTAAACACACTGTAGAAAACCATCAATGACCTCACCATCAAAATTAAATCTGCAAGCATACGCGAATGCAGGGTTGAGGTAGAACCCTGCTGCATGAATGGGACGATGGAGAGTGTTATTCCATCGCTTATCAATCACATCCCATATTTGAGCTCTCTTAGTGAGTCCTTCCTCCCCCTTGTCATCATAGTATCAGTAGACAACTTCCTTGGCCCTATCCATGGCCTCATACAAGTAGCCCATTGCGGGCTTCTCACTATCAACCAATCGAAGAACCTTTACCAAAGGTTTAGTAATGGTACATACCTCACCTACTCCACTCCAAAATATTTGGTCATGTCCCACAAGTCGGGCTATGGCTTGCCCATATTGTTTGGTGCTATAGACACAAGCAACTCACTCATCAGAAAGAAACATTCTCTGTAACTCCAACATTCTCTTGAGGAGCGACTGAAGAGAAATGAAGTTGGTGGCGAAACATGTGATCGCGAGATGAACCAACTCTCTGTTCCCTATGAACCATCTCATGAGTGAAAGAACAAATGTGTGCTTATATATATATTGTCACAATCCGAGTTGAATCAATGATTTCCTTGATCCAAGGAAGTTTTCCCATGTCCTCTAGCATCAAATCAATGCAATGGATGACACAAGGACTGCAGTACAAGGATGGATACCTCTCCATAAGCATCCTCCTGACAACAACATAATTAGCATCATTGTCTGTGATGACTTGGAAAACATACTATAGGCCTATCTCTCGGATAAATCCATCCAACAACTCACATAATAATTGTGCATCTTGTGCATATGCACTTGCATTAACACTTTTGATAAACATTGTCCCCTTGGGACAATTAACCAAGAAGTTTAGAGTTGACTTGCCCTTCCCATCAGTCCACCCATCTGACATCACGGTGTATCCGATGGTCTTCCATGTTTCACTGAGCCAAGCTAATCTTTGTGTGGAATTTGCCTTTTCCCCTTTGTTATACCCATTTCTTAGGGATAACTAAGGAGATTGTGTCTTGAGGCTCTCAGGTTGCAGACATGGAGTATTGAGAGACATATGGTTGACACCATCCGCTTGCACAGACAGAGACACACCTCACCACCACAGGTCTTAGGTTCATCATGGGGGTATCCACCACATCAGCTAGCTTCTGGAAAACATTGGGTCTAGCTCCATGAGGTACAAGTCAGGTATTATGGTGAGTATCATTTCAATGTTTGAGGCATTCGAGTTTGTTGCATTTAAAACTGGTTTGATTATGTAACGTATGCTTGGAAATTATGCTCTTTGCCCTATTTCACCTTGGTAGTTGACATGGCGCCCTAGTAAGTGGTCATCCTTAGGGATAGGTTTGCTACTGGGAGGTCTCCTTGACAAGACATCGTGTCATTCCAGACCATACTTGCCACTTTCCACACGTCATCCCCTCATCTCCTTATCTTTTGCGATTTTCGGGTATACTGGCCTTAGAAGGGATTGTTGCTGTCCTAATACACACCTACAAACGTGGAGAAGTCTCCAACCCACTTGGTGTGTCTTTGGAGGCACAAACCTGAATCCAGACCCACTATCACCTCAATCTGGATTCCTTTCGTCTACGCTCACTTCTAGGGAAGCCAAGGGGGGTAGACCCTATTAAACTATGTGAAGGTTTTGTTAAATGTTCTAGGAGTTAATTAATTTGTTGATTAGGGAGACCTAACCCAATGACAATCAATCATGCAGGATGCAATTCTTTCAATGACAGACAAAGCTTTATTTTACCAAACAACAATTAGATCAATGCCTAAATATTACCCAATTCGACTTATTTAACAAAAATTCACAAAAAGGTATCTTTACAACTTGAAATAAAAGAATAAATTTATCTACACAATGATTCACAAAAAACTTTCCATATAAACAATTACTTCCGAAAGAATTAAAGAATGCTTGAAAAATAATGTGAATAACTTGTAGAAAATAAATAGAATGTAAAATAAATTGCTGAAATAAAAATTGCAAGTGTTTAGGTTGCTTTTAGGTAATTTTGAGTTTCTTTTTAACTTAATGGTTTAGATGTGAGGAGTTGCAAGCCTAAGCTAGGTGACTACCCCAAGTCCTTATCCCTTAGCCAAGAGGAAATGTTGGGTGCTCAATAAGAAGAACAACAAGGTTCTCCCCTAGCTCCACAGGTCAAGTCCAAAGTGCTTGGGCGCTCAACAAGGAGGACACTTAGTGTCGTGAAACCGTCCCTGACTTCAACCCCTTCTAGCCTTTGCAAGTCACCTTATTTTAGTGGCAAAACAATAACATAAATGGGTGCCTAATTAAACTATCCACTCAATCGTTTTCCCTTTCTTATTACCCAAGATCCACAAAGTGGCAAGGGGAGGGAATATGGGGCAAAGGCAGGGTAAATTTGATTCACTTTGCCAAAATAAGATTTTAAGCACTAGCCAACACGATTTTGTAGGATGGCATAGCCAAGCACATGCAAGGTGTGGGCAAACAAAAATTGATTAAAATAAATTAGTTAAACAAGTTAACCACACTACTTTGGCACAAGGTGGAGGACAAAGCCTTCTTATTTTGTGGCAAAGGTGGACAAAATTAATTAAAACAAAAATTAGAACAAATTTCTAATCCTAGCCAGCACGATTTTGCCAGGATGGAAGAAGCAAGCACAATGCAAGGTGTGAGAAAACAATTAAAATTAATTTATAGATTTTAAACTTGGAAAGGAAAAAAAAGTGCAATCCCTAGAGACTTTCTTGGGCTGCTTACAATAGTTTTAGAATGTGAGAGAGAGAGGGGCTTTACACCAAAGCTTATAGAAGTTTTCTTGAGCTTAAGGTAGCCAAATTTGAGCAGTAACTCCCTTTTAGATGGTGAGAACCTGCATAAATCAACAAACAAAGCTTGCTGGAAAATGCTAAAAATCACCACAAAATGTAAGTTTTGAGTTAGCATATGTACAAAAATATTTACAATAAAAATCTGAACTTAGAAATTGATTTTTTAGCAAGTTTCAAGGGATTATATATGCAGAAAATAAGTAAATAGAAGGTTGAAATTAAAACATAAATTTATATGGAATAGAATGAAGCCTTTGGAGTTTCTCCTTCAAGCTTTGACAACCTACAAATTTGTAAACCCTTGCTACACAATGAGGCAAGAAGGTGAGATCTTTTAAAAGCCCTACAAAATACTTTGCAAACACTAATAAAAGCAAATCACATAAACCTATAACAATACTACTACAGATTTATCCCTAGCAAAATACTTTGCTTAGGGTTCTGTTGACCACCTATTTCGATTAGGGGTTCAACTCCATGTGCCATGAAGCTATGTACCTGATGGTGCAACAAAGTTTGAAGACTTATTGGTTTTACAAAGCAATTTTGGCCTCAACACTTCCTTTTGTAATTGGAATTTCCGCTCCCGTGCGTGCGATAATAATGTAATGGGTTTGCATGGATCATACTTTAGGTTAGTTACCTAGGACTTTTTCATTAGGGAAGTCCTTTCATCGAGTGTTTTTTTTGTTCAGGTAATTAATTGGATCTAACCAACCTTTTTAATTACCCTTGAGCTTTTCGCTCTCACAATAATCCTCCAAAGTGGTGAAAGACGTTCTAATGCTCGAGCCCTATGGGTGACTAGGGTCTAGGAATATTGTAAATGACCATGCTAGACATCTCCTAGAGTCTTGCGGAATTCCGTAAAGTCTAAGTTAGTTTTTTTTAATTTTTTAAAATTACCCATTTAATGGCAATTTTAGTTATTTTTGATGTAAAAATGTAAAAACTAGGTGCTTGGGATTTTTGATAGGGGTATTTGTGTTTAAAAGAAATGGAATGAGACCCCTTACACCCTTGGACCAAGTTTCAACTCAATTGGACAAGTTTTGCTAGGTGTTTGTTCATGAGGAGTCCAAGTCGGTCCAAGTCAACAATTTAATTGCTTTGTTTGACAAAGTCAAAAATGTCAAATAATTGTAAAATGAGCAAAAGGGTTAGAGAAAGAGTGGGAGAAATTCCTAAACCCTTTTCCTAAGTTAGGAAAACCTTTTCCTAACTTAAATTAACCCCCCACACTTTCCCATCACCTAAACCAACCAACCATCCCCCCTAGTGAGTTATTCCCCCCCTTGGTGAGTAACTCAACCATACTCAAAAAACAATTAAAGAGAACACCTAAGCTCACTAAGGCGCCCTCCTATTGTTCTAACTTGATGTTTGACCAAATCTAAAGTGGTGCCACCTCACTCTCACTCATTTCCAAAACCCTAAGAGACTCCAAAACCCTAAAAGTGCACCCCCCTTTAGATTGACAGTTTTGCTTGGTGAGTGACACTTGGAGCTCATTCAAGAGGGGTGACTCTTGGCTTCCAAGTATAAATAAAGGTCTCCCTTCCCTCATTTTACATCTATTCTTTGCCTATTGTTATTTTGCCCAAATTTCTCCCATCTCTCCCATTCTTCTCTCTTTCTCCTATTTGCTCTAGTTTCTTGTGTAAAGCTTGCTGCAAGTATTTGCAACAACCTTTTCCTATTCAATAAAGAAAATCTTTGGAGGACAAATGATGCTTTGAGAGTCTTCTTGGTGCATCTTGTATTTGAGGTGACATTGTTGGGTTTTGTTGTGTATGCATTTCATTTTCAGATCTAGAGTAGAGATCCCAAGCAAAGTATTTTGCTTGGGTGGTGTTATCCACCAAGTTGCACTAGGGTGAATTTCCAACGAGCCGCCAAAGATTGAACATTATTGTTCAAAATTCAGAGTTCAGAAATTCAGCCGGTCAAAAAGACCACCCTGTTACTCTACATTTTCCATAAAAAATTGTAATA
>SNQJ01S0090272.1:1176-26814 GCA_010110895.2 Picea sitchensis | reverse complement strand
TGTAGTGGGGTGCCTTTTACCCACATCTGTGAATGGAAGAGGCACTCTCCTTCTTCTGGCTCGTTTGGTTCACCAGGATGGAGCTTGGTGGTAGCAACGATGGCACTGGGTTCCGCGTCAGAGATCCGTCTTCCCCTTTTTGGTTCTAGCTCAGGGTCAGAATCCACATTTGATTTAGAGGCTTTCACTTCGGCCACTAGCAACTGCTTTGAGCGACAGTCAGCAGTGCTATGCCAAGGGCTCTTATGGAAGTAGCACCACTTCCCGATATCTTTCTTTGTTTTTCTGGTGTCCTTCTTTTCTCTTTCCACTTATGGAAGTCGCACCACTTCCTGATATCTGGCTTGGACTGGTTGTCCCGATACTTTCCATATTTTCTCTTTCCTTTTTTTTGTGGGTTGGGGCCGCCATTTCCTAGCTTTTGTTGTGAGGGGTTCCTAGGCCCAAATTGCCATGTCTTTTATTTGAGATTCTGCTCGGTTTTGATGGTATATCGGTAGGCTGCACCCAAGGATGAGATGTACAGAAATTTCATTTCGGTTTGGATGTATCTATGTAGAGCACCATGATACTTGAGTGCTAGATGTCGCTCCGAATATTTGATACCCAGATTGGTGCACAAGGTATGGAAGATATTTGTGAAATTTGACACTGCTTGGTCTTTTTCTTGCCACAGTGTGGTCCATTTGGTATACAGGTCATCATAACTTCCGGCATGGTAGTATTTTTCCTTAATAGCATCCCTGAAGGATTCCTAGGTGGTCGTGAATGTAAATAATGAGCTTTCCTCTGTTTCCTTTTTCTCATAGAAAGTTTCCCACCAATATTTGACACGGGGAACGACTTTGAGGAGCCCACAAGTAATATTTTCTCTATTCGAAAAGTTATGGACAAAAAAATACCATTCTAGTAGATTCAACCACTTGTCTACAACATTTTCCTCTACATGACCTTCAAATATAGGAATATCAAAGTTTATTTGTACCTTTAAGGGTGCAACGCCTCCGTTCGAAGAAGATGCATCGCATGTTGGTAGCCGCCAAAGGATTTGTGTGAAACTATCCATCATCTTGTTCCTCTGTTGCGTGAGGGATTCCTCAATCAACAATTTGAAAGGATCTCCTATCCTGTCATCTTTCTTTTCTCCTGCCATGAGAGGTCACTTGGGCATGCGAGATATTTTTTTCTTAAGAGAAATAAGCTCGAGACCCAACTCTTTGTACTCCGACCTCGTTGGGGACATGCATTAAGACGACAAGGAGAAGACCACTTTGATACCACTGATCCATATTTTTATGAGCAGAATGAAATGAATACAGATTATTAATAGGTATTTAACACAAAATAACATAGATACAGTAAAATTGTTTTTCTATTCAATAACGAAATAAGCTGAAGACTGTAAAATGCAGCGGGAACAAGCTTGCTGGAATGGTGGTGGCTTATCTCTAAGAAGAGATGTGACGAATGCGCTCATTCACAAGAATATGATTACAATGAGGCTCTGAAGGCCTTTTTACAATAAGAAGGAATTTCAAAAACACTAGACATCCAAAAACCTAACCCTAGGAGATGAAGCGCCAAAAGTCATGTGGGCCTCGTTTGGATAAGTTAGTACATCAACTTTATGGGGTCGTAACTTTTGCATACGATCTCCGGTTTAGGCGTATGATAGCCCGTTGGAAAGATATCATCGAGAAGATTCATTTTAGGAACAATATGGAAGGAAATTCTATATTAAAAGCTTGGTTTTCCCAAAAAGACATTGTTTAGGGCCTTAAAACGGCTCCGAAAGTGAAAACTGCTAAAAATAGTAAATTACTAAAATTGTCAGAAAATTGTTTTGAGCTAGTTGGAAAAGGTGGGTGACCACCAATATCCATCTGGATCAACTGCAGTGTTGAAATGCCCAAATTCTTAACAGGAAGAAATGTGTAGTAATTTCACAACCCACATGTAGGAGGCACAATTAATCAGAAATAGATCTTTTATGTTCTATTTTTGTTTTCGTCCGAAGGGTTAGGGTATGAAGGGTGTCTACAAACAAGGGTTTTCCCTGTGCTATATCTCTTTGATATGTGCGGGGTCCAATAGTAGTACTCGACCCAATATCTTAGGGCACCAACTAAGGAGGGTAGACCGTGCCCTTAGCCATACTACCCGACTATCCAGGTACTCTTGGTGGCACTATAACAATCAGGCGGTTGATCGGTTTATCTATGGAGGGATTCAGGAGATCTAGGTTGTCTGTATACAAGTGTTGTGATGTGCTACCACTCGTAGGGGTACCAATATGGATTACAAGGGAGGCCAACAGATGTGTGCTTAAGTACCCCTTTTATATCCTATGTGTATGACTCCCCGACCATAGTTTTATGTGCATAACGACAGATCTCTATAGTTTCAATATGCCGGAATACGTCTCTACCCTGAAAAATTAACCCATAATTTTCTGCCAAGGAAAGCACTCTGATACTACTTGTAGTATTCCAGATATAAAGTAGTATGCAAAACATAAATATTTTATCTATAAATGGCATCAAAACAATGATATAACCAGAACAAGACCAAAATAATACCAAAGTAACACCAGAAAGAGAACCTTGATTAGTGATAACAATGCTCACTTGCCTCTTCGAGGGGGCAACCTCTAGCATTACATATCTCTATTACAATAATATCCAAGAAAAAACTTCTCATACCCTCTACTCCTATTATACTAAATATGTCTATCCAAAAGAACAATCTAGAGGAATATCCTTCTAGACGTGGAAGATTCTATTAGGTCTTCTTACATTTGACTTATTCTTCCTTATTTCTAGGCCTTATTAATATTGGCCTTTATTACATGGAAATATATTATTCTACCTACGTGAGGGGTTAGGGAGGTTAGGTCCCTAACAAAAATAGAGTGAGTTAGTTATCCAATTTCTCCACCTTGACATTTAAGTCATTGACCTCCCCTCTGACCTCGAAGATGAGCTTCACATTATCCTCTGCTAATCAAAATTGCTTGGTGTCTTCACAATAATGGTCGTTCATATGCCGAGTCTTCAAGGGATGAGAGGGAGGGCATATTTCCTTCGAGAGTGAAACCTCACCAGTGATTCCACACTGAGCTTCAACTCTTCCTATAGGCGCACCATCTTCATCCAACCATTCCACCTGACATCGCCATACAAATGAATCATCTAAACCAGGTTGCATGATTAACCCCTTATATATAGAATCCAATTCCCTGCATGAAAAAATGCCTTGAATTAGAATAACAAAGGATTCCTTTTAAATTTCACCAACATATGGGATCAAACCTCCTTGTTGTGCTCCATTTTTCTAATGAGACCCCCGCCCTCGATTACAAGACCTCTTTCCCTGATTGACAACATATTGAAATGAATTATTCTTGTGACAAGGGTCAGGGTGGCCGTCGAAACTACCACCAGCCTCCAATGGAACTGAAGTAAGTTGTTCTTCAAGGGTAAGACAAATTTGTAAAACTTCCCACAAGATTTTTCCCTCATCATTTTGGAGCCACCTATCCTCAACTACACATCAAGTGAATTGACTATTTGAATGAACCTGCAATAATTTCCTTGCTCGTCGGCTATACTGCAATACAGATCCGTAGCTATGTCCACATGCACTAACCACCAGATCATCATAATGTACATGCCTTGATTGTAATGGGGAATTTCATCCACATGCCCACCTAGGAACTATATTTTTCGGGTGGAAAGATGCACACTCCCAAGTATATCTACATTAACTCTGCCATAACACCCCATCTGGGGAAAGTAATGATTAACTTAAAAATAAACAGAAATTGAAAATATTTTACTCAAATTCTTCATAAAAAATTATATTCATGTTACATTATCTAAGCTTAAAAAGTTGTAAGTTGTATAATGTTTCAATACTATCTTTCTTCAGAGATTTAGTTTACTAATGTAATTTATCTTTCTATCTCATATTTAAAGAGACTTTGATTTGTAAAAATTAATCAAACCATTTATAAGAAAATAAATTCATAAAACTTACTTGGAATTTTATTTTATTTTATTTGAACTTTACATTAGTAATTATTTCTTATATAAACTTTTCTCCATATACTTTTTTGGCATATGAGATTTCCACATTTTATGGAGCAATAAATACATCTTGAAATTTAAATAATCCCTTCTATACTTAGTACATTGCATTGTAATATTTCAAGTGTGTGTGTGTGTGTGTGAAAGGGAAAGTATTAAACACACACATACACACACATGCGTCTCTCATTCTTAGAGAGATGTGTGTGTGTGTGTGTAAGTGAAAGTATTCAACACATACATACACACACATGAGTCTCTCACCCTCAAAGAGATGTGTGTGTGTGTGTGTGTAACAAACACACACACACACAGGCGAATCTCTCTCACTCTCTCTCTCTCTCTCTCTCTCTCTCTCTCTCTCTGTCTCACACACACACACACACACACGCACACACATACGTATATCAGTTGGTTTGTAGGTCATCTCTATAAGAACAAAATGATGGAGAGGTAGTTTTCTCACTCTTAAAAATTTAATGATTTACAATTTTACTTCACATCAATATTAATGGTTTCCTCTCCACAACCACAAAATAAGTAAAAACATTCTATATGAATGTAAAATTTCAACACTCTTTATGATTGGGATGTAACATCCATGACCACCAATAGGCCAGGAAACACCACCAACATGGCACTTCACTAAACTCTGATAACTCTACCCAAACAACCTGGCCTTCCAATAGGCCGGTAATGATAACATGCATTTTAATGAATTTAAACAAATTACAACAAAAATTACTGCTACCATACAGATGCAATTGAGATTAACAGTAAGTCCACATGCAACATAACACATGATGCATTTAAAGTAACCCAAACATGCATAAAATACATAATTAAACACATAAATGATACTTATCTTTTAACTAGAGTAAATCCACCAACTGCGTGCAGACCTTCCATGAACCTCCCATCCTTAGACTACACTGCTCATCACTCTTAGTAGTAGGTCACCCTCGAGCTGGGACTAAACTCCACCGGGCAAGGGAATTCTAGGCTTGGCAAGGACAACAAGGAAGTTGCACAAAGCCACATGAAGGATCTTTTATCCCAGGAGCCACTTATGCCCACAACCCACATAACCTCATTCCCCACATGCCTGCTCCACCCCAGGAGGATACACCTTCACTAATACAAATCCATCGACTAGCACCCCTCCCTTACCTTGGGCTTCAACAATAGGTTGGACCAGAAGTCTTAGAGTATTGCAGCTACTACAAGATTCCCTTCCAGGAGAACTCACTTCCCAACAAACTCTCTCACCTGGGAGAGTTTCTCACAGGCCTGACAACCAGTCTTCAACTCAACAACAACTGAGTATGGGTGAAAATAACAACAACAACACCAACAACACCAACAACAGGGAAAAATGGTTATGGACACCCAAAAGGCAATAGCCTAACGCTAATTCACAACATGACTTAGGAGACTACAACTGCGTCAGGCTTAATAGGAAACAACACAGGACGACTTCACGGTTTCTATTTTCAGAAATGCGTGAAGGAATGCAGAGGTCAGATGACAGAGGTCTCAGTTCAGACAGAGGATGGGAGAATGGACAATGAGCAATATTCCCGTGAGATTTTCCTTCATTGTGCATGTGTATGCAGAGGAAGACACAGAGGAAAAACGGTTCATACGCTCCCGATCCCCGCGAACTCAGGGGGAGGATGAAAGAATGAGATAGCGAACCCCCCAACAAAGTTGATGCTTCATCTTTTAACTGCATGAGCCTAGGTCGACACTTTTCTTCCTAGAGCTTCATGTGCTCCATTTAGCCCACGTCCCCATCCATGAGGAACTTATGATAACAAAACATATTATGGCCACCTTAGTTTTCAGGAAATAATATTAAAATATTATTCCTCTAGAGGTAAGCCCCCGAGCTTAGCCTCTATGCCCAAATACTTAGCCCCTTCCCTTACCCAACCTTGTGGAAGCTTAGTCCCTCATCACTCTTTCTTCGTGGTCGGTCTACACGCATCGATGTTTTTATATAAAAAAAGTGCATAATTACATGTATAAAACAGGCTCCTAGCCTTTAACACCTAGGCTCTCCGACCTACTTGCACATAAGCTTACCATCTTACAATTTCTCGGCTCACCAGCCTACAAAACATGTTAACAATACATAGATATAATTAGGGCTCATCCTTGGGGTATTACAATCCCCTCCCCTTATTTTTGCACTGTCCTTAGTGCAACTTACTTACACATATATAATTCAAAAATTCTTCAAAATATCCAAGCTTTAGCTATTGGAAGCCCATTATCTATCTTTACTTTCAAGCACCAATTCTGGTATCCATACTGCAATTGAAACTCAATTGCTCTATTCCATAGAGTTTCTTTAGGAAAACATTCAACATATTTTCCCTTGTTACATGCTTCAATTAAACCTCATTGAAAGCACCAAATGTGATGCAGGAGCATCTCTCCACGTCAACCAACCAACAACCAGCCACGTCAAGCGCACACATTCAAAGTTGAAGAGAGGCGTCGTCCTCATTTTGGTTCAGAAATTGAATGTAATTAAATGTTTAAGCTATTGAGATGTGAAGCTGTGCCTTTGTGCAGGCTGTAGATAAGGTAGGCCTTTAATGTTTGTAAGGCTGAGATCTAGATCTAGATAGCGGACTAGACAACCCATTCAATGCAATTGAATAGGGTAGGTAGATTGGAGGGAAGAGCTCGAAGAGCCTCCTCATGTAAAAAGATCAATTGTATCTCTTGAGTAGAAGTGGAAGGGGTAAGTTGAGAGAGAGTCTGCGAGTAGAGAAGAAGAGAAGGAGTCGAGACCCTGTTACAGGCCGTGCTCAGGAACACCTTGTAAATACAAGTGTTTGCCATATTTAATACAAAGAGCAGTTTTTCCTACATAATTATGTGTTAAATGAATGTTTGTGAGTGTTCTCTATATGGTATGGATGTATGTTGTAGATGTATGTTGTAGGGTTTCATTTGTAGGAGTGTGTCTGATTTCAGGTGAGGGTCTTTGAGGTTTCATGTCAGGAGGACATGACAGAGACCTGCGGTCTCTGAACACCGGTGCACTGAAGCACTTCTGAATTCTGCGGATTCAGAGAAAGACGTGTTGCGGCACAAGAACTGGAATTAACAACTCAGAGAAGGAACTGTGAGGTTGTTGAACACCTCAAGAGGTAAGGCTATGTAGGAGATACACAGTTGCAGACAAAATCTTGGAGGAGTTTTGTGGATCTCTGCTAGGAGGGCATTGAGACATTGTGCAGATAGGCACAGGGGGAAGAGAACTCTTTGAGTTCTGTATTCTAAAGAAGAATCCACAGAGGGATTTTCGCGGGGTTTCTGAACACCCTGAAGAACTCAGCAGGAGGTCTCTTAAGTAGACGGAGAGCTAGGAGGGCATCTGAATTCCCCATATGAGGGAGAAAGGTAAGAAGAATTGATTTTCCTTGGAGGTCGAAGCTATAGGAAAGCTCAGGATGGATAGCACCTTTACGTGCATCTGAATACCTTGCAGAGGCACAGGAGTTGAAGAATCCTTTGAGGGATTGAAAGGAAGGATAAGCTCAGAAGGGACAACGTTTTTATGCGCACGGTGAAGCTCAAAGTCGAAGAGCCAAAAGAGGAGAAGAGAGGAAAAGGTCAAGGCCTTTGGAAACTTGGAATTCTTCCAAGTGTAGGAAGAAAGCGCAGAAGCTCAGGAGGGAGCACAACAACCGTCAGATCAGCTGAAGAAATCTGGACCGTTGAAGATTTCACATCCAGAGAGCATCAGAGTGAGCACACAGGAAGAACCAATCTGCACCGTCAGATCTGGTGAAGGAGCAAGGAGGTTACGATCGGGTTTCCAAGGTATGATCCCAGGAGATTGTGGACCGTCGGATGTTCACATAGATACCCGTCAGCCATTGGATTGGCCGGAAGGTGCACAGGGTTTAAACCTTCTCAATCCGGGCAAGAGTCCCGACACATATCGGGATATCGAGATGTCGGAAATCGGGATATCGAAAATCCCGTGGACAGGAGATCAGGTAAGTTCACAGTGAAAACCCTGATACAAGCCTGAGCCGTCCATCTATTGGGGACATGTGGAGAGATCGGGAGAGTCCATCGGCATATCAGGGATTCCGTGGACAAGAAGTCCATACATTTCAGAACTTCGAAGTCTGAAACCCCGAAAGGAGGGAAGTGCCATTTGTGGGGCCAACTGTCAGCATAGAGGGGAATGAGGAATCCTGAAAATAAGAGGTTTATGCATTTCAGTATTGGAAAGTCCGAAACCTCGATAGGAGACAAGGCTGCGGTCTTGTGAGATGGCAGTCACGTGGGCCAGGTGTTTAGTCAGGTGGACTAACACATAAGGGGACCATATCGACGAATTTGCTCATCGGAGATCGGGGATTCAAGAGGACAGAGAACTCTTGACATCGGGGATCATGAAGTCTCGAAACCCGAACTTATTAAGTCAGGGAAGATCATGGTGGAATGAAGAAGAGTCATGTGGGTGAATAGAAGGACTTGTGGATCGGGTTTCATCAGAGGTTCCAGAAGGGAATCAAATGAGCCGCTTCGGCTCACGAACTGATTGATCGATCCTGTGGGCGGACGAATCCATCGTCTGTCATCAAAGTGGTATCAGAGCTAGAACTCTATATATTTCAAGCAGAAGGAGAAAGAGTAAAGGAAGACAGAGTACTGAGACTCTGTGACGATTGTTTGCAGGTAGGCAACAATCCATAAGCAGTCACAAGGACTGTAGGATGAAGCTCAAAACACTCGGGGTGCAGAGTGACAGCAACAGGTTTTATAGGAGAGAAGATAGAGACAACAACATGGTTACTAAAGGCCATAGGTATGCTGAAAGGAAGAGCCCAAAGCTGATGATCATAGCCGAAAGAAAAAAAGAACTTGCCAACATCAGGGCAAGAATAGAAAAGCTTGCATTGTGGATGTAGCAAAAAGCAAAGCCAAGATGGGTGTATGAATGGCCCATGAAGAAGCCGAAAATAAGATGGCCAGTCAAGGAGTTGATGGCTAGAAGACAACGTAGGCTGTTAAAAAGGTGGTTGAGGCATGCTGAAAACCTCGATGGACCTAAGGAGATGGTTCAGGTATGTGAACCAGAGACTGGGATGATTCTCGGTGAAGAGAATGAAATGGGATCAGCTGGAGATCTCAAGAATTGCCAGGTGGGCAGAAAGGAAATTCCTAATTTCCAGGAGAGAAAAGAGTTGAGATCACTGCGGGATCTCAGGGACTATCAGGAGGATAGCTGGGGAGTTTCACATTGCCAGCTAGGCAATGATATGAGGTCGCTGCGGGATCTCGAAGACTGCCATGGGGGTCGTAGAAGAATCCCATATTGCTAGGAGGGAAGGGATAAATAGATGAGACTATCTGAGGGTCTCATGAAGCTAGGAGGGAAGGGATAAATAGATGAGACTATCTGAGGGTCACATAACTCCAAAAGTGAGTTGGAATCAACTGGAGGAGCTGAAAGAGAAGGTGATCTCAAAGGTATATTTAGATCAGCAGATGCAGCTGATAAAGGATGAAGATTCATCTGGTTTTCCAAGCCATGTGAATGAATATGATGACAAGTTCAAAACTTTCACCATACAAGAGGAAGATCAGAGGAGACTTATAATGATTGGGGTAATCGAGATATTCCTACCACTTGCCCAGGGGAGGCAGAAATCTGGGTTGCAGATACAACAATAGCAGAAGCAGAACAACTAGTTGCGACTTTCAATGAAGAAGGATTGGAGCAGATATCTGAAGCTGCCCAAGAAGGAGATGAAGAAGATGAGCATTCTGAGGAATGGCTCAACATATTCAGCTAGGAAGCTGAGGAAGCTGTAGCGCTGAGGCTGACAACAGAAGGAGATGAAGAGGATGATGAGCATTCTGAGGAATGGCTCAATATTTTCAGCCAGGAGACTGAAAAGATTGCAACATGGGAGTTTGCATAAGAAGAAGAAGAAGCAACATACAACATTAGTTTGGCTGATCTGTATGAGAATATTGAAGCCTTGGAGAGAAGGGTGAAAGTGCAGGGCGTGCACATCCAACAGGTGAAGTTGGAAGCTGATGAAGAAAGCATGGGAGATCACAGTGATCTGCTCATGTGCAGAAAATTTTTGCAGCGGAGGAGACTGCATGAATAGGGCCAACCATTGGAGCAACTAGAAGAAGTGATCCAGGATATCAGAGAGTTGATGTTAGGGTCAACATAAACTATCAGCAAGGAGAGGCTGAGCAGAGGGAAGGAAGCAGTAGCAACAACACAGAATCAACGACAGTAGCAGAGAGACAGAGCAAATGAACAACTCCAGAGGATGATTTGGGATCCAGGAGGATTTCCACAGCTGAGGTGGGAAGCTCATGAGAAGGAGCTCATGAATTTTGCAGCTGAGGAGTATGATGCAGGAGCATCTCTCCACATCATCCAACTAGCAGCCAGCCACGTCAAGCGCACGTATTCAAAGCTGAAGAGAGGCGTCGTCCTCATTTTGGTTCAGAAATTGAATGTAATTAAATGTTTAAGCTGTTGAGCTATGAAGCCGTGCCTTTTTGCAGGCATTATATAAGGTAGGCCTTTAATGTTTGTAAGGATGAGATATAGATCCAGATAGCGGACTAGACAACCCATTCAATGCAATTGAATAGGGTAGGTAGATTGGAGGGAAGAGCTCGAAGAGCCTCCTCATGTAAAAGATCAATTGTATCTCTTGAGTAGAAGTGGAAGGGGTAAGTTGAGAGAGAGTCTATGAGTAGAGCAGAAGAGAAGGATCTGAGACCTTGTTACAGGCCGTGCTCAGGAACACCTTGTAAATACAGGCATTTTCCATATTCAATACAAAGAGCAGTTTTTCCTGCATAATTATGTGTTAAATGAATGTCTGTGAGTGTTCTCTATATGGTATGGATGTATGTTGTATATGTATGCTGTAGGGTTTCATTTGCAGGAGTGTGTCTGATTTTAGGTGAGGGTCTTTGAGGTTTCATGTTAGGAGGACATGACAGAGTACTGCGGTCTCTGAACACCGGTGCACTGAAGCACTTCTGAATTCTGCGGGTTTAGACAAAGACATGCTGTGGCACAAGAACTGGAATTAACAACTCAGAGAAAGACCTGTGAGGTTGTTGAACACCTCAGGAGGTAGGGCTGTGTAGGAGATACACAGTTGCAGACAGAATCTCGGAGGAGTTCTGTGGAGCTCTGCCAGGAGGGCATTGAGACATTGTGCAGATAGGCACATGGGGAAGAAAACTCTTTGAGTTCTGTATTCTGAAGAAGAATCCACAGAGGGATTTTCACAGGGTTGATGAACACCCTGAAGAACTCAGTAGGAGGTCGCTTAAGTAGACAGAGAGCTATGAGGGCATATGAATTCCCCATCTGAGGGAGAAAGGTAAGAAGAACTAAGTTTCCTTGGAGGTCGAAGCTACATGAAAGCTCAGGACGGATAGCACCTTTGCGTGCATGTGAATACCTTGCAAAGGCATAGGAGTTGAATAATCCTTCGAGGGATTGAAAGGAAGGATAAGCTCAGAAGGGACAACATTTTTATGCGCGCGATGAAGCTCAGAGTCGAAGAGCCGAAAGAGGAGAAGAGAGGCAAAGGTCGAGACCTTTGGAAACTTGGAATTCTTCCAAGTGTAGGAAGAAAGTGCAAAATCTCAGGAGGGAGCACAACATCCGTTGGATCGGCTGAAGAAATATAGACCATTGAATATTTTACGTCCAGAGAGCATCAGAGTGAGCGCACAGGAAGAACCGATCTGCACCGTCAGATCTGGTGAAGGAGCAAGGATGTTACGACCAATTTCCAAGGTACGGGCCCAGGAGATTGTGGACCATCAGATGTTCACATAGATACCTGTTAGCCATTGGATTGGCCGGAAGGTGCATGGGGTTTAAACCTTCTCAAGCCGGGAAAGAGTCCTGACACATATCGGGATATCGAGATGTTGGAAATCGGGATATCGGAAATCCCGTTGACAGGAGATCGGGTAAGTTCATAGTGAAAACCTCGATACAAGCCTGAGTCGTCCATCTATTGGGGACACGTGGTGAGATTGGGAGAGTCCATCGGCATATCGGGGATTCTGTGGACAAGAAGTCCATACATTTCGAAACTTCAAAGTCCGAAACCCCGAAAGGAGGGAAGTGCCATTTGTGGGGCCAGCTGTCAGCATAGCGGGGAATCGGGAATCCTGAAAACAAGAGGTTTATGCATTTTGGCATTGGAAAGTCTGAAACCCCGATAGGAGACAAGGTTGCGGTCTTGTGAGATGAAAGTCATGTGGGCCAGGTGTTTAGTCAGGTGGACTAACACATAAGGGGACCATATCGATGAATTTGCTCATCGGAGATCGGGGATTCAAGAGGACAGATAACTCTTGACATCGGGGATCACAAAGTCCCGAAACCTGAATTTATTAAGTCAGGGAAGATCACGGTGGAATGCAGAAGAGCCGTGTGGGTGAATAGACCTGCGGATTAGGTTTCATCAGAGGTTCCAGAAGGGAATCAAATGAGCCTCTTTGGCTCACGAACTGATTGATTGATCCTGTGGGTGGACGAATCCGTCGTCTATCATCAAAATGGCTATAGATCCACAATGTTCTGTCCATTCATAAACTCTCAGCAGTGCTATGACTCCACATATGTAAACACTCTGCTCGTACACCTATTCATTTGCAAACAACATTAGAACATACATGCAATTCTAATAACATTATAACCTGTATACAAATTACGAGATACATAACATACAATGAATAGAGAATTGATACTTATCTTTTGATTGAGAATAATTCCATATCAACATGGTCTAGGACAAGGTACCAAATTCCAACAACATTCCAACCAACTATCTCTCTTCCCCACATGCATGTCCCACGCCAGGAGTGTGCACCTTCATTGTCACATAGTCGATCGGCTGTTACACCTCCCTTTCCTTGGGCTTCAACAACAGGATGGACCGAAAGTTTTAGAGCATCGTGGCTCTAGGAGTTCCAACTGCCCTCAGAGGTCTCCAATCGACATCTTCCTTGAGCTAGTCTTTGTAGTCAACATTATAACTTTTATCAACATCATCTCATTTGCATCACCCACATGCAGTTATCATGAGAGAACATAAAAGAGTTCATTTAGGAACTCTAACTTAGTTCAAAAAGGAATTCAACTTTTTTCCCAAAACATGAAATTCCATTTCATAATTCTTCTTGGTTGTTGCCATATTAGGAATGCCACCTTCCTTGTGGTTTTCCACAAGCACCAAACTGCATACCATTTTTCCTGCAAGGCTTCATCTTGCATACTACCAACAATTGTCAATATTTCCTGTACTGTGTACATCATAATTCAATTGCAATATGTACAAAATCTTATGCATTGATCTTAGAATTTCCTGCACCTAGCAAGTCAATCACAATTACCCAACAATTAATAAACTAGAATGACTCGTCATTCTATGCATATGCATGTTCATAATTAATAACAATAACTTCATTATTTCTTCTTTTGAACAAGAAAATTTCTTGTAGTCTATGCTCATGTGACTACTTGACTTGCAATTTTCCTATTGGAATGTCTAACACCTCCCTGAAATGTTTTCAAATTCATGAGTTAACAACATTTCAACTGTTAGTAACAATTATTTCCATGCAATAATATATATGCATGTACTTACAAAACTCATTCAACCATTGCATTTAGTACACAATTCTATCTCTTACTATGCATGAGTGCAATTCCCAGTGCATACTTATTCAGTGCATCTTGCATTGAATTACATAATGCTCTTCATCTCAGTCATTTATCTCACCATCCATAAGTTGGAATTCTGGCCAATGTGTTGACACATTATCCACACACTTCCAATTGTCTTCCCAATTAATTTGATGCCTTCCTTTTCGACCCGAACACTACACCAAGAATATAATTCTGTGGTGTTCATTAGTGTTAGCAAAAAGTTTGCAGTCCAAGTTTTATTTAAAGATAGGAAGCTTTTAGTACATGTGTGGCTCATAACCTTTCCATATCCAACCATGTCTTGGTCTCATACATGAATAACTTACTAGCATTCATTCCTATAACAAGTTCTTATCTTTTAATTCTTTGGTTATTACCCCATAACCAAATTAACATGACATTCTACTATGTTAGTGTGTGCATTCAGAAGCTAAAATCTTTGAATTAATATAGGCCTTCGGCCTTTGCCACATCCAATGGTATGCATTCAAATAATATAATCGTGTGATTTTATAAAATAACTCTGGCTAAGGAAATTCTTACCTAAATTTCCTTTCAGCAATTGTGCAAAAAGAGTAAATAAAAAAAACTCATACCTGCATGACTGCCATTAATAAATTTTATACTACCTGAATGTCTGATGGTAGTAGAATCTTTCATGCTTCTTTTATCAAACTTATAACCAACACTTCATATTTCTATTGCTTCCCTCCTTATGCAACAACCTCACCAACAACACTTGCAAACGTGCAAGCATTCTTTCCTTTGGATGACCCAATAAGTGGTAACATACTTGCTACCACAGAAATTGCAACAACTTCTTTCTCCCTATAAAAATTTTCCTTGTTGATCCTAGAAGTCTACAACTCTTCCCAGATTCCTGAATCTTCTTATGCTCCCACTATGATCACTGTGAATGATTATTCCTACCCTAATGAATTTCGACACAGTTCCCCCACCTTAGTGGGGTCTGCTGACCTCTCGGTCAAAGGATATTTCAATCTTCTAAGTCGAATTGACTCTTCGGGCCTTTGCTAGACCCCTATTAATATTACACAAGTCCCGTTTCCTTCTGTGTGCATGTCCTGATAGACCTGTGGCTATTCCTGTGCTCTTCCAAAACTCCAAGTTTTAGGTACTAGCCCATTTTTCATTAGCCCTTTCCCTCATATGACCTTGGGCTATAACCTCATGGAAAACTGTGATTGTTGGTGTGGGCAAGTGTGGTTTTAGGCCAACCTTCTTTTCACCCCTCAATTCACCTCTAGCTGCCATGCATCACTTTTTAAAACCGTGTTATAAATTGCGGCCCACTCTTAGATTTTTAAGATTCTCTAGCCCCGCAATCTAGCTCGTTCGTCGACCTACAATCCCTTGGAGATGATCTGATATCGTTGACTTCTATGTAACCTCCCTTTTATACCTTATTTCCTCCTTTCATACGCGATCCCATATCTACACGATCTGTCGACATGTAGCTCCCTTCCAAATGAATGACTACAGTTGATTTCGACTCTCCGACCCTGAGGAGTTTCAACTCTCAACTAACTGTTTTTCCCCATATGACAATATTAATTAGTGGAAGATCTATTGACACCTTTCCTCAACAATCGAACAATTCTGATGAACTCCAACTCTCCATCCTTTGGGAGTTCTCACGTCTCCACACACACAAATCTCCAGAGTGAATTTCCCCAGAGTGACAGATCTTCTGCCACGCGTCCTCTCCAAATAAACGACCTTGATTCTCTTCGGGACTTTGGATCTTTCCTACCAATACCAGATCAACGGTCCTTCGACCTCCTCCTCGATCAATGATCGATATCTCCTTTGGGACTTCGACGCTTTCATATTTTTCTTTCCTCTGGAGTGATCCATACCCGAAGTTCCATATCTGGCGCCACGCGTCCACTTTCAGATCAACGACCAAGATTTACTTCAGTTGTTTCTCCTCCTCCCTGGACACAAAATTTTGATTGTGGATCTTATGCCACCTATCCTCCTTGACGATGGATGGTCCCAAATCACTTCGGGACTTCAAAACTTTGACAAGTCCACTTCTCCTGTGCACACAAGGGTTAAGTATCGTGTGCTTTCCTCCGGATACAACGGTTGTTGGTCCTTCGTGCTCAAACCTAATGGATGGGATCTGTTCATCTCCTTTGCGCTTCCTTTGTTCTACTGGACATTGATCTAATGGTCTAGGATCCTCCCCACAATCGATCTGATAGCTGTTGTCTCTCCTCCTCTTGAGATTTTGACTTCTTCCGACTTGGAATATTTTTTCAATGTTCAAAGGCTTCGACCTTTGACCTTTCTTCTGCGAGTCCACCTCCTAGATCCCATCGTTTCTCTCGTAAGCATTATCTCTTCTAAGATTTAGGACTTAGAATGAGTCTATCTCCCACACACTCCTTGTGTTATCTCTTCTGAGATTTTCGATTTACTCAGTCTCCTAAGGGTCTTGACCCTTCTGTTTCCTTTTGAAGGAAAACTTCGTGCCCTCCTAGAAACCTTTTGATCAAAGCACACCTTGCTGATCATTTTCTACAGAGTGTTCAAAAGCTCTGTGAGTATCTTCCTCTAATACTCTTCTCCCTAAACTCAACAAATATTTCTCTCTATGCACACTTGCACTCACTCGATGCTCGCCTGGTAGATCCTTATAGAGTTCTCAGTGACTCTATCTATCTCTAAACTCAACACAGAGTTCTTCCTGTGCACTCCTTTCACTTCTGTTGATGAAGGTTCAACGGTATCTTTCCTGAGTTTATCTGAGTTTAACTTACCTTTGTCAACACACTCCTTGCGGGAAATGTGCACTTCTTGCACTCAAAAACTCAAAGAAGAGAAACAATTGAAACTTATTCAATACTTCACCAGTTTATGCATTCAAACCATGAACAACATATAAAAACATAATAATGAACACAGATACATAAACACACTATATGCAAGAAAAACTGTTTTCTATTATCTCTGTGAGTGCCTCCTAAGTGCTCTATGAAAATTCGATTTGCTTCTAACACTCACTAAACTCTGCAAACACAACGTGCGGTCAACCGGAATTTTTCAGGCCATCATTCCTTAACAAATCCCACAACATTCTTAAACCAATCTGATTTAAGAAAATGTTCAAATTTCATTTTCTTTCCAAGCTCTTCTCTGCTCTATAATCATTTTTGGGCACTAGCCCCTTTCTCTCAATCCCCAATCTATGTGATCACGGCCATGACCAAGCGCTAGATCACTAGGTGCTTACTCGGGCCTTTGGATTCAGAAGTTTTCAAAGCATGACACAACAAACCCACTGAGTTCCGAATTAATGAACTCGCGAAGTAGGGTGGATCAATCGTCCACTACTACTCAGCATCCGAAGGCTGACAGTCACTATGGAACCTTAGGCGTATGAATTCCAGGACTTCGAGACTTCGGAGGATTTCACATCTGTGTATCCCAAACCATTAATCTCTAAACATTACCATGTCACCTTTGTTGACATCATTACATCACATCACTTACATTTTCCAATTGTGGGGGCATGTGGTAGTAGTTTGGAGTAACCCACCTTTCATCTCGCAATTCTTTTGATGCTGACATGTAACCCCTCAGTGAAATCATGGTTTGGGTTGTGGGACCGCCTTGGATAATTAACTTCTGTGCAACTTGGGTCCCCACATTGCCTTCTGGATATTGATCTTGATGTATCATGATTAACTCCAATGTGGGTCCTCTAATATTTAACTTCCTTACCTAACCTCTACCCTAGTAACAATTCTCATACAGAGTGCCACATGGTGGAATACTAGTGACTAACTCATGGACTTATATGGGTGTCACACATCACGTCCATATGGAATTTCAACCTTCCACGGGTTTGAAACCCACTGACATGTGGCACACATCCCATGTGTCCACGTCCATCCAAGTAACATCATCATGACTCACTACTTTAGCTCTTCGGGAGCTTTCACCCTTCACTACTGTGTTTGACCTTTTAACATTGCCTTGATCCAATGATCGAGTTCTCCTCTCCAGATCTACGGTGTAGATCCACTTCGAAGCTTTGGTCTTTGGCCCTTCTCTTGTTTCTGTCATAAGACTTCACTGAAGTCACGAAGTCTGAAGGGATTCTGATTTAACTCCTCTGCACCTTCCCCAGATATGACGGTCATAAGGGATTTCCCTTCCTTTCGAACATATCCTATGACGCAGAACAAACTTTGTTACTCTACGGATTTCTAAAGGAATTCATGGCTAATTGCTTCACAACATTACCAAATCTGACGGTCGTGAAGGATTTTCCTTCTCTTGAATAGATCCTAGGGTCCACATTACTCTACAACCCAATACCACTTCTGTCATGGTTTTACGACACCACTAATCCTCCTGAGATTCATAGCATGACCAAGGTAACTTCTTGGTACTCAGGAAGGTTCTGAGGTCCAAAATTGGTTCCTCTTAACACAATTTCCTCTTGAAACCTTGGGTCCAATGACCACTTATCCATCCCATTCAGGCTCAGTGTTAAAACCTTGGGTCAAAACTTGAGTTTTGTCCATTTCAACAACAACTCCTTCTGAAACTCTTTCTTCAAATTCCACTAACGTGGCTCATCCAGGCTCAGTGTTGAAACCATGCTCTGATACCAAATTGTAACATCCCCGACCATCAATAGGCTGGGAAACGCCACCAACATGTCACTTCACTAAACTCTGATAACACTATCCAAACAACCTAGACTTCCAATAGGTCGGTAACGCTAGCACGTGGAATCATACACACACACACACACACACATATATATAACATGCATTTTAATGAATTTAAAACAATTAACACATAAATTACTTCTACTATACAGATGTAATTGAGATTAACAGTAAGTCCACATGCAACGGAACACATGATACATTTCAAGTAACCCAAACATGCATAAAATACATAATTAAACACAAAAATGATACTTTTGTTTTAGTTGGAGTAAATCCATCAAATGGGTGCAGACCTTCCATGAACCTCCTAGCCTTATACTACATTGCTCATCACTCTCAACAGTAGGTCTCCCCCGAGCTGGGACTAAACTCCATCGGGAAATGGAATTCAAGGCTTGGAAAGGACAACAAGGAAGTTTCACAAAGCAATACGAAGAATATTTTATCCTAGGAGCCACTTATGCCCACAACCCACAAATCCTCATTCCCCATACACCTGCTCCACCCCAGGAGGATACACCTTCAATAATACAAGTCCATCGGCTAGTACCCCTCCCTTACCTTGGGCTTCAAAAACAGGCTGGACTAGAAGTCTCAGAGTACTGTAGCTGCTATGGGACTCCCTTCTAGGAGAACTCCCTTCCAGGAGAACTGACTTCCCAACAAACTCTCTCACCTAGGAGAGTTATTCACAGGCCTGAAAACCTGCCTCTTCAACCAGTCTTCGACTTAGAAACAACCAGGTACGAGTGACAACAACAGAAACAACAACAACAGGGAAAAATGGTTATGGACAGCCAAAAGGAAAATACCTAATGCTAAGTCACAAAGTGACTCAGGTGACTACAACTACATCGGGCTTCACAGGAAACTACGCAGGACGACTTCATGTTTTTTGTTTTCAGAAATGTGTGAAGGAATGTAAAGGTCAAACGATGGAGGTTTTGGTTCAGATGGGGGATGGTAGAATGGAAAGAGAACAATATTGCCATGAGGGTTTCCTTCACTATGGGCGGGTATGCATAGGCAAATGCAGAGGAAAAATGGTTCATATGCCCCCGATCCCTACGAACTCAGGCAGAGAATGACATAAAGAGAGAGAGAACCCCCCAACACAGCTGACACTTCATCTTTTAGATGCATGAGCCCAGGTCAACACTTTTCTTCCTGGAGCTGCATGCGCTCCATTTAGCCTATGTCCCTGACCACCAGGAACTTAGGATAACAAAACATATTATGTCCACCTTAGTTTTCAGGAAATAATATTAAAATATTATTCCTCTAGTGGTAAGCCCCCTAGCTTATCCCCTAGGCCCAAATACTTAGCCTCCTCCTTTTCCCAACCTTGTGGAATGTTAGTCCCCCATCACTCTTTCTTCATGGTCGGTCTACATGCAGCGATGTTTTTATATTAACAAAGTGCATAATTACATGTACAAAATATGCTCCTGGCCTTTAACACCTAGGCTCTCCGACCTAATTGCACATAAGCTTACCAACTTACAATTGCTCAACTCACCAACCTACAAAACATGTTTAGAATACATAGATATAACCGGGGCTTGCCCTTGGGGCATTACATGGGACTTTGTTTTAGGCCCTTTATTGTATATATCCATATCGCTATTAATTTTAAAAGGTAAAAATTATCCATTTTTCATAAATCCTACCTTAAATATTAAAGTGATAATTTTTTATATAAAATTTATAAAGTATGAGGAAGATGTGTAATTCCTTTCATGCTCAACATGGAGCTAACAATCGACACTTATTTATTTATTTTATAAATTATTAATAAAATGAAATATCTCTAATCTAAAGTTTAAACCGATTCTGTGTGTGTGTGTGTATGTATGCATATTATGAAACATTAATATATCTTGCTCCGTTTAGAAGGAAATCTGAGCAAGACTATTATTGGATAGACATTTTGGATACAATTTAGAGGAAAATCCCAAGTGTGGAGGAGGTGCGGAGCAATAGAATAAAGAAGAGAAGGCATGAGAGGAGTGCATAGTAAGGGTGCATTTAGGATTGAAGTGCACAATAAAATCATACTTAGTGGAGAATAAATCAGGAGAATAAATCATGGGAATAGAGCAAGAGAAGAAAGTGAATGAAAAGGAAGGACAATAATTCATAATGCAAAAGAAGAAACACATGCAAAAGCAGGAAGAATAGAAATCATGAATGAAAAAGCAACATGTAGGTGCAAAAGTAGGAAAAAGCACGACCGAACAATGAGTCAACCTGAGTTGTAATGAGTCAAAATGAGTTGTAATTAGGTTTTCGGGTTAAGCAAGTAGGGTTTTGAGCCCTAAAATCCATGCATAAACATGTAATCGGTCAATTATAATAGGTTGTTGTTTTTTTTGTTGGTGGTGGTTGATGCTGAGCGAGGAGAGTGAGAGAATAAACTGAGAATGAAAGAGTCTATGTATGATTGTTTAGGGAGAAGTTGGAGAGAGAGGCTTGCACTGCAAAGCGGCTAGGAAAGATGGAGAGAGAGGTAGCATGATATATCTATTTTAAGCGTAGTGCGCAAGCTTGAGATGATTACATAAAGAATAATAAAGAAGCCAATCGTTGTGGACATAACCCAAAGTTGGGTGAACCACATTAATTACTGTGTTGGCTTTCCTTTTTATGTGACTGATCATGAATGTTCTCTTTATGAATGTTAGACTATATCTATTTATTATATGATCGCTTCACAATAGTTATGAAGGTTACAATGAATAGTTTATGTTGCAACCTATAGTATAATGGTGCTAAATAATTGAATCCACCAATTAATCAAGCAATAACACGTAGGATAATGTGCATAGAGTAGATAAGTAAGAATGAGAAAGATGTTTTCCTACCATTCCATCACTACTGCAGAAACTTGGTTCCTGTAGCCCTAACAAATGCCTCAAGCGAGACTTCACTTACATGCAGGTGATGTCGAAAGGGCCGATGTTTGAAGAGTTTTGTTGGTTAGATAACTTGAACCTAGGATATTACAATCACAGTTGAACAAATGGTTCCTTTGCAGGGACCAAAATATCTGTGGTTGAGGGAATGTTTTGGAGGTTGACTAAGAAAGAGATCCCAAAATGGCTAGAAGGGAAGGAATGAGAATTTTCTCAAAAAGAGAATAGAATCCCTCGAATGAGCGATGAAAAATGGATGCAAAGTTATGTGTACACAGATCTACATGATATTTTCTTTGGTGAATTTCTGATTATTTTGATTGAGTGGTTAGAAAGATTAGTGGAGAATATTAGAAGGTACTGAATTGCAACGCCGAGGAACTGGACTCCAGAGTTGGTAAGGAAGTTAAATTATGTAGGTAATAAGACTTCTCATGTATTTGATTTTTGGTTGGAAAACATATTAGTAGGATATATTATGAAGTTCACAATGGATTTTACCTCGTCATATAGTTTTGTAGAGAGGGATTTATTCAAAGGTCAGTGTGGAAGGTTCATGAAATCATTGGGTATGTGGATAAAGATGTTGTCGTGCAAACAATATTTGATGCCAATGGAGTCTGATTGATAAGGGGCTTTGTGCACATAGGGGAACTAGGGGATGACAAGAGGATAGTCTGAAGGTAGGAAAGAATGAAGGAAGAAATGAAGGTCTGCGGATGCAGAGAAACGAAGAGGTTGTATCGGAAGAAGATGACGAGTTTGGAGTACTGAGCAGTGGAAGAAGGTACAAGAGGCAGAAGACTAGGGCTAAGAAAGGATAGTTATGGGGAAATCTCGAGGGAAGAGAACCCTGCATAATAGTCCAGATTGTATAAATACTGTACATAGAAGGAGAGGAAGAGAATTATAATTTCATTCCTATAATAGAAGAGTCGGTAAGTCCTACTCATATTGGATCCAACATTGATTCCATGACCCTATGTGCATCACCTAGATGAGGAATAACATTCGAGGATTTTACAAAAGTAATTATAGTTACTAAGGGATGATGGAGTAGTAGAAATCAGAGCATTGGAAGAAATGCGTCGAGTCAGAGTCAACCAACATCGTTGATGGGAGATACTACACAAAACAACATGGAAGGGGTAGATAACACCATGAGACTACCTGAGTTCCAGGGATTTGGTTCGGAGGACCTAGAGCAACATCTATTCATATGTGAAACAATTTGGGATGCAAAGAATGTCCAAGATGACATTGTAAAGATTGTGTAGTTGGAAATAACATTTAGGGGCCGCACACTAGTCTGGTACATGAAACTGCAGAGTACCACACCTACAGGACAAGCAAGGATTTTAGCAAAAATTAGTCTAGCATTCTTGAAAGAGTTCAAGAAACCAAAATCCAATTCGCAGTACATTACTGAGTTGACGAAAAAAAACCAGGTGCAAACTGAGTCAGTATGGGACTTTGATAAGAGATTTAAGGATGTGATGGGCAGGTTAACATTTCAAATTCCTGATCAACAACATAGGGAATGGTTTATTGCGAGACTCTTCCCACACATATGCAGTCCAATGATACAATAGAAGGTTGCATTGTAGTCTGAAGAATTCAATATCACAATGAAATTGGAAGTGTCTCATCTAGGAGACAATGGAGGGACGGCGCACGCACAGACATAGTTAGTTTCCTTAAAACTTCAATTAGCAGAACTCACAAAAGGGAAGGATAAATGAGAACAAGTCTGGTGTACTAAGTGTAGAACAAAAGGCCACCATAAGGACAAATTCCCAACATTTGTGCAGTATTTGGCGACTTGAGCACCAAATCCATTACCAGGTGGGTGATATTGTGAAATATGTAAGAAATGGGGACATCATCTGACGTAGTGTCCATTACCTTAGAAATATTAGAGCACGCTAAGGAACCTATTTTGCAACTTCTACAAGTCAGTCGAGCACAGAGAGAAGGACTTTCATGCATTTGATTTAAGGAGAGAGAATACGTTAGATATGTATAGAATTTAGAAGGAGAATGTTGCGATAGAAGGAGGTGGTCCATAGTATAATACTCAAATAGGCTTTAATCAAGGAAACAAAGGAAATTTTGGTAGAGGTCGAGGAAAAGGAAATTTTGGCAGAGGAGGTAGAGGACTGATAATATGTTATGATTGTAATAAACTAGGACACTTAGCTCACAAATGCCCGAATCTATGTACAACCTTCACATACTGTAGAGAATTGGACCATGTGACAGAAGAATATCCTCAACTTCTTGCAAAATGATAGGAAAGAGGGAATCATAACCAGAACCCAAATCATAATGTACAAAAGATATTAACCAAAAAACGGAATGAAGGACCTAGAATAGCAATTGTTACGCACGAAGGAACTAGAACAGGGGCTGATGCAACGAATGAGGGAAAGTAGGCTGATCAATGGGTAAGGAAATTAGCAGGACCTTTGCCAACTTTCGACCCTTAGCAAGAAAAGGAGACATCTCAGAGGGAAAGAAAAGAGATAATCAAAACTGATTGGGTAGCATCAACATCCTCAACGCCTCCTGTTTGTGATCGTACTATGCCAGAGAAGCCATTGGGGAAGGTAAGCACCTTAAGAGAATTTTTGAGAAGTTTCATAGATTTGATGAAATATGAAAATGTGTTGAATGCATTATGTGAAATGATTGATCATTTCATGCAAGAAATGGAAATTCCTATCACACAGAGGGTAGTGAACCAGGTATTGCACAAAAAGAGGACCAACAAAGAATCCAGGTTAAATGCGTAGATTCGGGAATATGATGTGGATAATGTTATATTGGACTTGGGGTCTGATGTGAATGTATTACCAAAGAATACTTGAGAAATGATGTGGAAACCCAAGTTTATTTGATCTCCTGTTCAGTTAAGGTTGGCGAACCAACACAAGATACTAACAATTGGCCATTTGACAGGAGTACCTGTGAACATAGATGGAGTGCACAATGTAGCATAGTTTGAAGTCATTGAGATCATGGATGATAGTAAACCATATCCAACACTGATGGGACTTGAATGGGATTTGATAATCAAGTTATCATTAATATGAAGAGGAGGGAAATAATATTTGAGGTAGGATACTTAAAGGTTATTGCACCATTGGACCTAACAAAAGGAAAGAGGTACATAAATCCAACAAGAGGGAATGAAATTGAAAACTTGATTAATATGACTACATGGATGGATGATTATGTTAACCCCACTACGGATGGTGTGCTAAGTTGGAGAATTATTAGTTCGTGTGCATCAGATTCACAAGAAGGTATGGACCATTGACAATAGAGGATGCATGAGGTATCAACTAGACAATGTGCATGCATAACTGGATCATTGCGTTGGATTGGAACGAAGCTATGTGATCCACCTAGGTATGATGGATTGACTGATATTAGTTCATTTGAAAAGGATTTTGAGTCATAGGTACCTGAAAAATGAAGGCCATTGGCACTATATGTTGTCCTGAAAGCTACTCCAGCTAGATGGTGGGATGCAGATAAAGTGGGGATGGAAGACTAGCTACAGTGTCAAAGACTAATGCAAGTGATATTTGGTACCAAGTTAGAGAATATTACACATAAGTATACAATAATAAATGACTGATTAGGTCATGTTGGGCAGTGAAACACTATATGGAGTATGGTACCAAAGGAAGAATGGATGCACAGGTTTATACATACACTGGATACAATTTTAAAGAACTGTTACTTGGAATTGGAAATTCCCAGAGAAACAACAAACTAGGATGAACTGATTCATAGGTTCAAGGTAAATTTTACGTTTGAACGTGAATATCCATTAGTAGATAAAGCGTTACACGTCATTCAAAACAAGATCTTCTCAGAAGAAGGGCCGATGGAGGTGGTACCAATGCGCAGTTGATCTAAAAATGAAGAAGACTTGAAAAAATTGAATAATTATTGCAAGTGAAATGTTATGTGTTTAAAGCAACATGATCAATTTGCAACACATAAATTAGAGATTACTTATGCAAAATACACATAGACAGCAACATAAACATTGAACATAAACACATGTGCACAACAATTGATAAAGGAGTTCACCCCTCTTATGGGCTACATCTCCTGGTCCAGCTTCCAATGGATCATTATTATTAATTTCT
>SNQJ01S0090271.1:0-10914 GCA_010110895.2 Picea sitchensis | reverse complement strand
CATATTTAGGGGTTATGGTTTTGTATGTTTAGGTTTTTCTCATTAATTCTTTAAGTTAAAAATTCCTTTTGAGCCTCATTGTAAACATATTCTTATGAATTCATGTATCCATCACATCTATTCTCAGAGATAAGCTACCACCAATATAGCAAGTTCAGTTCGTTCTATATTTTACAGTTCCTATGCATTTCGTTCATTAATAGAAATTGTGTATTACTACATCTCTGTGTTTCTTGTGATATCTCTATGTCTTTCGTGTGATATTTCTGTGTTTCATTTCATTCCCTCATAAATCTGTATCAGACAGTGTCAAAAGCCAAAGTGAAAGGAGAGGGGCTTGAATAATTGGAAGTAAATGATATCTAGGTTAGAGTGATAACATATTTGTAATATCTATGAGATTTGAGGGATTGAGGGAACAATGGAAGATGAATTATAGCTCATGGACTACTCAAAGGACTCACTATTTGAAGACCAAATATTATACTCACCTTTATTTAGAGACTAAGTCCTCTATCATCGTGGGGTTTTTCTAGATAATCCTTTGTTGAATAATACCTTAGGAAATTGGTTCAAGCATGGAGTGGATGTATTGTCTGACAATCACTTACTAGAGTATAGTCACGTTGGTTTCAAGGAGGATTAGATATATTCCAACAAACCCAAAATTTCCTTCCATGTTGGAATTAGAGGGTGGATCCCTTGTGAATGATGCAGGTGGATATTGATGGCCACCCATCTATTCCACTAATTCAGAGTGGTTCCACATCTTAGCAGTTTTAATATGGTTTTTCAGGTCCCAAACTTCTGGGGTTGTTTTGAGGCCCTAAACAACATTTTTTGACATGGTAGCGCCCCATATATATCGGGTTGTTCAAAATGTGTACTTCTTGGATATACCTTTCCAATGGGTTACTAAGTGCCCCAAACAAATATTGTATGCAACAATAATTCCCTCGAGGAGTTGATGTATCAACTAACCACATCAGGGACCACAAACCTTTTGGTGTTTCATCTTCTAGGATTAGGTTTTTTTATGTTTAGGGTTTTATCATTGATGCTTTATGTTAAAATTCCTTTTCAACCTCCTTGCAATAATATTATGGAAAATGAACATAGCCATCACATATCTATATTCATAGATAAGATACCACCATTATTGCTAGCTTGTGTGCTTTTCATTTTACAGTCTTTTGTATTTCAAACAATCATTAATAGAATTTGATTTTAATTGTATTACTGTGTTTCTTGCAATATCTATGTGTGTTTCCTTGTCATATATTTTCCTTCATGTCATTCTCAATATAATTTGGATCAATGGTATCATAACAATCTTCTCCTTTCCTTTTATTAGTGCATGTCCTTGATGAGGTCAGGGTGTAGAGAGTTGGGTCTCGAGTTAGTTTCTCTCGAGGACAACCTCTCTCACCAACCCAAGCGACCTCCCATGGTGGAAGAAAAGAGATATGATGAGGCATGAGATCCTATCAAACCGTTTCTTGAGGAATACCTCGTGAAACAAAGGAATGAGATGATGGATAGTTTCACCAAGATCCTTCGATGACTGCCAATAGAGATGGTGACACTTTCAACCAACAATCACTTCAGAGGTGTGACCCCCTTCAAGGTACAATTTAACTTTGATGTTCCTTTATTTGAAGGCCAAATAGAAGTTGATGCTTTGGAAAAATGGTTATTTCTCTGTCCAAAATTTTTCCAACAATGAAAATATCACCTTCATAGTCCTTAAGGATCTTCCCCATGTCAGATATTGGTTGGAAACTTACTATGAGAAACATTTCAGAGACGAGTCTACAATTTTGGGGCCAAAACTCACTTGGGTGGATTTTGTCAATGCCCTTAATGATAAATACTACCATGTTGGAAAATATGATGACCCGTACATGAGATGGACAACTCTACGTCAGGAGAGAGACCAGACGTTATCAGAGTACACCAACAAATTCCATAAATTACACACAAAGTTGGGTATTAAAGACTCTTAGTGGAACCTGGTCCTGGAGTACCACAATGGTATACATAGGTACATCCAAACAAATATGGATTTCTTGGACATCTCCTCACTGGGAGCCACTTACTGATATGCTTTCAAGATTGATAAAAAGTTCAAGAAAAAGAATATGCATGATTTCATCTCTATAAACCAATCTTAGTAGAATCACGGTAAAGGTGGTCATAACTTACAAACCAAAGGATATAGAAAGGATGGAAAACCCTAGAACAACCAGTCCAAGCCACCAACAAAGAAGGGTAATGGGAATTTGAAGAAGGACACTGGAAAGTAGTGTGAGTTCCAAAATATCCCTTGGCACAACATTGAAGAATGTCTCTCCAAACAAACATTGTTGGCTAATACGAAATCCTCACAACCATATGTCGACTCAAACTCTGATTCAGAACCAAAAAAGGGAAAATAAATCATTGACGCAGAACCTAGTGTCACTGACGCTACCACAAAAATCCAACCATAGGAACCAAAGGATCCTGAAGAAGGGGAGCGCCTCTTCCACTCATAGATTTGGGTGAAGGGGACCCCCCTCCATTTCATTGTTGATAGTGGTATCCATAAGAACCTAATATCAATAGAGGTCGTTGAGATATTGGACCTAATAATGGTTTTGCATCCTCAACCATACACCATTGGTTGGCTCAGCCAGGGACGAGATATCTACATCAACCAACAATGTTGTTTGCACTACACCATCAGACCCTTCAAAGATGAGGTATTGTGTGATATTTACCTCCTTGAAGTTTGTGATGTCATTTTAGGTCAACCATATGTGTGGAAGCATCATGTTGTTTATGAATCTAGGACCCATAGTGTCAATATTACTTTGGGAGGTCAACTCTATAGGGTACCGGAGGAAGTCCCAACTTCCATGGTCTCTTTGATCTCCGCAAAGCAGTGCCAAAAGGAGGTTTCTCAAACCGAGAGATTTTTCCTCTTATTGTTTGGTCAGAAGGTGAATCGAAGGTCACTACAACCACCAAAATCTCTACACAAGGTATCTCTACATAGCAATAGTAGGTGGAAAAATTAGTAGAAGAGCACAAAGACATATTTTCTTCGCCTAGTGGGGTGCCTTTGCATTGTTTGGTAAAGAATTCGATTGATTTGACACACAATGATCCTCTTCTTGAAGACCCTATGTACATACATTATGTTATGGAGAATGAATAAATCAAATGCTAGATCCAAGAACTAATTTTGAAGTGCCACATCAAAACAGGATCCTAACCCTACGGGAGCCCAATTGTTCTTGTACAAAATAAGGAAGAGACATGGAAACTTTGTATTGATTACCAAGGTCATAGTAAAAAAATAGTACCTTCATTCCCCATAATGATGATGTTCTCGATCAACTCAAGGGAGCTAAATTTTTCAATAAGATTGATCTAAAGTCAGGCTACCACCATGTGTCGATTGAGAAAACTGATGTATGGAAGACAACCTTCAATTCTAAAGAAGGTCTCTCCGAGTGGTTGGTTATGCCTTTCGTATTGACTGATGCCTCGACCATATTCATGTGGATGATGGATGATTTATTGCGTTCATTCAATAATTCCTTTGTAGTCGTATATTTGGATGACATCCTCATATTTAGAAAAACCTAGGATGAAATTTTGAATCACATTCAATAGTTCTTGGGCACCCTATGACAACACAAGTTATATGCCAATTTAGAGAAGTGTTCCTTTGACATGCAAATAATCCAATATTTGGGATACATTGTGGATGAGTAGGGTGTGCATGTGGATCCAACCAAGATTCAAGTCATTTGCGATTGGACAGCCCCTAAGACACTGACTGAGCTCTGCAACTTCTTGGGCCTTGCCAAATTCGGTTGTAGGTTTTTTTTGGGGTTCTGTCATATCGCTTGGGCCCTAATCCAAGTGACTAAGGGTGGATTGAAGGCCAATTTTTGTTGGGCCACTCCCCAGTAGAAATCATTCAAGGATTTGAAATTCCACCTCTGATCAACACCATCCCTTATTATGCCAAACCTGCAACAACCATTTGAGATTGAGATAGATGTTTTAGATTATGTTATCAATGCAGTCCTCACTCAACATGGGAATTTGATTTCCTATCACAGTGAAACGTCATCTAATGTTGTTATAAGATACCCCACCTACGACAAAGATATTTACTCCATTGTGAAATCGTGTCAACAATGGAAGAATTGCATTATAGGGAAGGAAACAATCATCCGCATTGATCACAGGCCTATGGAATTCATGTAGACACAAGGAAAGTTACATAATGAACGTCATCAAAAGTGTTCCATGTACCTGCATTAGTTCCACTTGAACATCAAGTATAAGAAGGGAAACACCAACCATGTTACAGATTGCCTCAATCGACCCTTGGTTGTGGCGCTAACCATAGTTCTTAACTTTCGTGGTCATGAGACATCCGAGTGGCCACGATTATACAATAGTGACTCTAACTTTATTTCTCCCTATCAAACATTTATCGCAAGAAAATCAGTTCTATACTTTCATCTCTAGGTTGGACTGCTATGCCATCTGATCCATCTCTGTGTTCTTTTAAGTGAGTGTGCAAAGCTTATTTGGGAATCCCATTACATTCGAGAGGTAGGACACTTTGGTGTGGACGAAACAATGGAAGTAATGCAAAAGCATTTTTATTAGTTGAAGCTTCGACAAGATGTCTACAAGTAAATCAGATCATGCACTACCTGCACCATTTAAAAACCCACCATCAATAAATAGGGGATATACACCCTATGCCTACTCTCAATAGGCCTTGAGAGTCCATATCCATGGATTACATGTATGATCTTCCTTACCAACCATGGGGATGACTATGTCTTCGTGGTCATTGATCGATTCTCTAAGATGGTAGTTTTGGCACCCTGCAAGAAGAGAATCACAACTGAGGCCACTGCTAAGCTTTTATTTGAATGTGTTTGGGTTCATTTTGGGCTCCCATGGACCATTATTTTAGGTCGAGACAGTAGGTTCCTAAGTAATTTTTGGTCCAACCTATGGTCAATGATGGACACCAAGCTGAACAAATCGACTAACTTCCACCCACAGACTAATGGACAAACATAGGTAGTCAACAAGATGATTTTCCATATCTTGAGGATGTACAATTCCAAAAATCCATTCACATGGGATGAGAACCTTCCTTATGTTCAACATAGCTACAACAGATCCCTCCACATCTCTATTGGCCACAACCCTTTTTAGGTGTGCTTGGGGTTCCAGTCATTGGCCTACATTGACGTAGCTTTTCCCATTGTAGTTGCACAGGAAGAGTCCTCCCATGCTCATATCGAGGCAGTCGAGCAACCAATTTTTTTGAGCGAATTAAGCACATTCAACAACAGGTTCATGGAATTTTTTATAAATCCAACTCCAAGTACAAGAAATGTCATGATCAACATCGAGTACCATACAAGTTTCAGGTGGGAGATAAGGTATGGTTGCATTTGCAGAAAGAGCACCTCACATGAACCCATCAGAAGGTCCTCCCACTCTGATATGGGACTTACACCATCACTAAGGCTATGGGTGAGAATTATTTTGAAATAAGTATTCCCCCTTTCTTTGTCTTTCACCCAGTATTTAATGTAGAACTGCTTCGACCATATTTTCCACCTCTCTAGGACACTTCGAACAAAATCGAGCACTTGGTCCACACAAAGATCAGTCCTAACTGCATTAAATAGGAAACAATTGATCATGCCATAGACACCAAGACAAATGGAAACTTCTAAACACCAGTAGAACATCTAAGTCTATGGGGTCATCAAAGCAAGGCAATTTCTTCACTAGGGAAAGTGGCTCACCAGGAGTCAGATTCAACAGAATTTTCCCATCCGATGGAGGAACTTGACACAATGGGGACCATTTCTTCCTAAGTGGGGATGATTGAACCAAGTGGATACTAGTGGCCACCCACTTGCTCCACTAATTCATAGTGGTTCCACATCTTAACACATTTTCTACTATTTTTGGGGTCCCAAACTTTTGGGGTCGTTTTGAGGCCCTTAAAGAATTTATTTTGACGTGGAAATGCCCTATATATTCTAATGGAAATTATTAGGTCGTTCATAATGTGTAATTCTCGGCTAGACCTTTTCAATTGGTTATCGAGCGCCCCAAATGGAGATTACATGAAAAAGTAACTCCCCTGAGAAGTTGATGTATCAACTAAACACATCAGGGCCCACAAACCTTTTGGTTTTTTATATTATAGGGTTAGTTTTTTGGATGTTTATGGTTTTCTCATTGATTCTTTATGTTAAAATTAATTTTCAACCTCTTTTAATCAGCTTCTGGTGAATGAGTGTAGTCATCACTTCTTTATCTTCATAGATAAGCTACCACCATTCTATCTAACTTGTGTGCTTTTCATTTTATAGTCTTTTGTATTTCAGATATTCATTAATAGAATCTAAGTTTAACTGTATTATTGTGTTTCTTGCAATATCTTTGTGTGTTTCCTTGTTATATATTTTCCTTCATTCCATTCTCAGTATAATCTGGATCAATGAACACTTTTACTATTGGGTGCTTTCCACAGGTTCCCATAACTCCCATCCTCGAGATTATTCATTTCAAATTGGATGCTAGAAGAGATCCATACTTTTCTATGAATATAGGGTTTGTGGGGGAGAAACTAGAACTTGTAGAGTTGCAAAGTTGTATTCCTAAGGTCTAGAATATATCCACTGGTAGGAAAAAAAAATGGTAATTAGATCAAGAGGAGGAGGTGTCTCCTTCATGGTCAATGGGGATCTTAGGGTGAGATGGATAGAGGATGTAGACAAATTAACAATGGTTGGTATTTTTTTTTGTCATAGGGTCTCTATTTATTCGATAAATACTTGGACCCAACAAGAATGGGAACCACTTATTGGCTACGACCCTATAGTTATTTTGTTGGCTCATGGTTGAATAGGATTTGTTTTCAGGAGTAAGGATGAAACCTCCAAATTATTAACATTTGTTTGTTTATGTATAAGAATATCCTATTAATTAAACCAAGGAACCCATTTTTTGATGCTCAAGAATAATTTGAATCTAGTACCCCCAATGTGGGTGAAATTTTCCAATCTACCTATTGAATTTTGGTATGATTCTGGATAGAAGGCGATTGGGGTTGCTATGGGAAATTTTATCACTGCAGATGATAGATATAAATATATCTCTTCATGCTCGGTGGCTCATATTCTAGTTGAGATTGATATTCAATGGGGTTTATTTGAATCTATAAAACTTGTGGTGGATGGCCCGTCTTATTCTCAAATCTTGGATTACTTAAGCATCCCTTTCATATGTGTGTTTCCATAATTATGGAAATGTTGTGGAAGACCGTGGGAAGAAAATTCATAAGAAATTGTGGAAAGATAAGGAAGTAGAAGTGGTAGTTGAAGGAACTAACCTTTCTTCTTCTATGCCGATTGAGAATCCCAAGGAACATGGTGGATTTGAGGTGAAGTCTATGTCTGAGTCACAAGATCCAAAGTTTTTACAAGGGGGTTCCTTTACATTGAAGGATATAATAGTGGGGGACAGGTCCATCTCATTAAATTTTGGTTCACAACAGTTGGAGGTTCAAAATGATACTATTGCAAACATCTATGGAAATCTAGACTTTACTATTTTGCAATCGAACAAGTTGGAGACTATCTAAAACAATGGACCACCTGTCGACCCTCCCTTGGGTAATAAATCTAACTCTTCTTCCCATTGTCTTGTCTTAGACTCTAAAATTCCTACCAGATATAATTCCAGTCAACATTTCATATTTTTTGATCACTTAATACATAAAAATCCTAGGATCGAGGCTAGTGATTAAAATACCAAGTACTTTCAAAATTTTCCTAGGCATAGGAGAAAAATCAACACTTTTTGGGAATTAATAAACAAGGATGGAAAAAATGTTTTGGGATTCCATGATTTGATAAATTTGGGGGCTGATCACTTCAAGGATATCTTTAAGGAACCTACTAGAGCTAACTTATGGGAGATACTAAAAGTTTCATCATATTTTCCCATATTTTTTAATGAAAAAGAAAATAATATTCTCTATAGATTGGTGACTACGGAGGAACTTATGTTTGCACTTTGTACTTTTCATAAGTATAAGATCCCTAACCCTAATGGGTGGAATGAATTTTTTTTTATAGAATTATTTGATGTCCTTGGAGATGATTTGCTAATTGTTTTTTAGGAGATTAGGGAGACTAGGTAGATGGAAGGGAGTTATAATTCCACTTTCTTAGTTCTTATTCCTAAGTTGGATTTCCATTATGCATTTGATGAATTTGGACCTATTTCTCTATGTCATTGCCTTTATAAAAACATATCTATGGTGATAACTATTAGAATCAAACCCTTATTGTCCAATGTCATTTATTCTGAACAATTTGGGTTTCTAAAGGGTATACTTATACATGAAACTATAGGAATTGGTCAGGAAGGTTTGCACTCAATTAAAACTCTTCAGATTCCTACGACAATTATCAAACTAGAGTTGTCTAGAAATACTATGATACCGTGTCTTGTCTATATCTAAGGATTCTTCTCATTTAGATTGTGTTTGATATACTTTTGGTAAAATAGATAATGGGTTGTGTGCCATCCTCCTCCTTTTCTTTTTTAATTAATGGATCTTTAAACCTTCTAGGGGGTTTAGGTAGGGCTTCCCTTTGTCTCCATAATTTTTTATGTTGGTTGCAAAAGGTATAAGTAGAGCTATTCTTGAAGCTATACGACAAAGGAACTATTGTGAATTAAAATTGGAGGGAGGGAACAAATAAATCATATATTATTTGTAGATGATGTCTTGCTATTATTTTTTTTCTCTAAAGAAGAATGTCGACACTACAAAGATATTTTTGAATTATATTGTCTAGTCACAGGGATGAAAAATAACATTACAAAATATTCCTTGTATTTGCCTAAAGTTGAGGTACAAGTAAAAAACATTTCAGAGCATTCTTTTCCATTTCACTCTCATGATTTGAATGATGGAATTAAGTACTTAGGTTATACTCTCAAACATAAAAATTATGGAAATGTTGATTGGATGTGACTATTATCTAGATCCTAGGATAAAAAAAGAGTGATTTTTTTGTGTAATCATTGGATTTATAGGGGAGGAGATTAGTTCTAATTAAGTCAATACTAGAATCCATTCTAGTCTCTTGGCATCTCTTGGCTCATATTCCAAAAGGAATTTTGGATAGGATCAGGAAGGTGTGTTTTAACTATATATAGAAAGGAAGTTGTATTTGATGATGATTATGATTAATGCCCACTAAGACCGAATTGGTCTATCAGACTTTAATGGGGTCACATTTGGAAAACTGGAAGGCAACTTCTTTGCCTAAGGATCATGGTGTTTGGGGCATCAAGAACATCTTCCTTTTTGGTAAATCACTAGAAGCTAAGTCACTTTGAAATTTCTTGACCAAATATAGTCTATGGAGAAGGATTATAGTTGAAAAATATATTTCCCCTGGCATTTTCATAGACTGAATTAGAAGGAGAAGAAAGATTATTCATAATGTATCCAACCAATGTAAATCTTTGACATCAGATTTTCCAATCATAGGTTAGTTACTTGTTTGGAAAGTTGGTTCACGGGTTCAAGCCAGAGTAGGTGTTGATGTGATTCTAGGATATGGTGAATAAATTTTCCTCCGAGAAGGTTTAAACCTCCAACCACAAGAACAAGTAATATGCACATTGAAAAAAATGATAATCCTATGCTCACCTCAGTTTGGAGCCAAGGATGGATACAAGCTCATTCTTTGGGCTTAGAAGGTAACTAGGATCAGTGTTGGGATGGATTTTTAGTTGAGCTTAGGAAGTCACATGTAAGACTCATGGATTAATATGATGAAATTTCTTAGGCTTATAACAAAACTAGAGGTCTCTATACTGCCAAAATTGGATACATGACTTTACAAACACATGATGTACCATAAGTTTGTTGTTGGTCGAAGAAGTTATGGAAGGTTAAAATACCTCCAAAGTGCACTTTATTCCTTTGGGTTGCACTAAAAAAAAGGTTTTAACCTGGGATAGAATTCAAAATAGAATAAAGCAGGTCTAAGCATTTGCATCCTCCGTAGAAGTAGTGAAAAAACTTCCTTACATTTATTTTTAAAATTCCCTTACTTAAGACGTGCATGGAAAGAGGTTGTCAAACCTCACTTCAACAATTGTGGGATAAATCAATCCTGAAATTTTTCTTTCAAGAGGACTTTATTAGAACAAAACTAAAGGAATATAGAAAATTTCCATACTTTATTACATGGGGAATCTAGTTTGCAAGGAATTAGGATTTTTGAGGATGTCCAAATTCCCACTTTCAAAGTTTCATTACAAATTCTCTCACTGTTTGTTTCTTATAAGCCTAATATAAAATCAAAACCTAATTGCATGATAGGAGAGGTGATTATGAATAAGGATTATGCTTGGAGCTTCTTTGATGGAGCCTGCTAGGGTCTTGAATACTTTTGTAGTCTAGGTTTTGTGTTATTTATTTCTGAGGATTACTATTTCACTGGTAAGGAAAATCTAGGTATTGGGACCAATAATGAAGGTGAATTTAAAGCATTTATTCCTACTGAATTGTGCTTTAGAGAAAAATATTTTCTACTGTAGGTATCTGGAAACTTTGGTGTGGCTATCATTTGGATGAACAATGAAATCTAGGTCCACAATATTGGACTTTCATAACTAGCGTTAAAATTGAAGGATATCTCTAGTCTTTTTCAAATGATTATTTTTACTCATATATTTAGAGAATTAAACATGTTGGTTGATTCACTATTTAAGGAATCTTTGCACTAAAGTTTTCTTGTCTTACATGAATTTATGGAGGAACATATCATTTCCTCA
>SNQJ01S0090270.1:0-33014 GCA_010110895.2 Picea sitchensis | reverse complement strand
CTTTTGAAGAGAACAGTTTAACAATTATGAATATAAATTTTCCATAATTTTCCGTTGTGTATTTTTAGAGATATGGATTTTTCATTTCACCGAATCATAATCTCACCTAAAAATATTATGCAACGATTTTTTTATAAAATTAAATAAAATTATATAAAAACAATGAAAATGAAAACAAATTATACCCAATGAAAGTAGATTCAATTTTAAAAATGTTGGTATCAATTCTCAAACTAAATTATGAGTATTTGTAGGAGTCTGCTACCTCCAAAGATGAAGTAAGATGGAGAGAATTTGCAATTTCATGCAAACAGTCCCATTTTCAAGTTTTCGGCCGAAATATTCTTTCGACCGAAACCTAGTTTTTAACGGAATCCGTTAAAAATAAACATTTCGGCCGAAATATGCTTACCATGGGAAAATAATTCATCCAAAAAACATTGTACACGAATTTCGAGGGCACCGTTAAATTTGACGTGAAAATTTTCGGCCGAAAAATATTTCGGCCGAAAGAAACATTTGTTCGGCCAAAAAATTGCCGCTAGAAATTTTGGAGACCTGATTGTCACGAAAGTGTTACCCAGATTCATGATTTTACCCAAATACACGATGATGTTGTCAAAATCACTATCATAAGAATACCCAACATACAAACGATTCCATATATAAAATCGTTGCATGTAGATCGTTGGCTCTTAAGCGCACAACTTACAAATCGCTGCCATATACTACATACAAAATCATTCTAAAAAACATTCATTTCACAGTCCCCAATACCTATACAATGGTTGTCTAACTGTAAAATGATATGGGTGTCTATTAATAATCAATTGATGTTTATTAAATATGATTTTGCAGTTTATTATGTTGTTGTCTATTACTTATTAAAATGTTGGTGTATAAGTTATCTCTGGTAAAAATGTTGCTAAAATCATTCGTTCTCTGGACAATAAAATCGTTACATAGTGCATATAAATTGTTGTCAAACAGTTGTTAGGCATAAATATTGTCGTTTAATTTCGTTGTAGTACTTTCCCAACTATTTAATTTGTCAAACCAAGGTTCGTAGGATTACGAAGCACACACTCTATATATGCAGGACTGAAGTAGAAGTAATCTAATCTAAATTGCTGAAATGAAATTAATCTAGGAAAGCATTGAAAGATTAACTAGGAAAGCATTGAAAGATTAACTAGGAAAGCAGGAAATTAATCTAGGAAAGCAATACAACATGCGAAGAGTTGAATGACAAAAGACATATGTTAGCTCACACAATAAATCAATCTCAAATTATATTACAAGAATCAAATGACAAAGTATGAAATAATAACAATGAAAGAATCAAAGCTAAGAATCCCCTTCTCCTAATTACAAGAATAATTATGAATTGCATGCCTTCCTCATGAAGAGATAACACTCTCTTATATACATGAGTGTCATAATGATAGATCCACTATTCTCTCAACCACTCTCAACTACTTTCCCATTATTACAAGATATGATCCCTTCAAATCCTCCACACATCTCTCACATATCTTAGATAAGATATGCCAACCAAATCTTCCATGATCTTCTCTCTTTCAAAGCTTCAAGTTTGAAGATGTAATTCGAATTTGAGGATAGGTGGTGAATTTTGACTTTGTTGAAATCTTCAAATATGCCTGCACACATCATAAAACTCGTCCAACCTTGAGATATAATGAAAATATGTTAATTTCTAATATTTAACCACAAATTCACTTATAATAATAAAATGAATAAAGTGGAAAATAATAAGATGATACCCAAATGTATGTATGAAAATGGTATGATAAAGGGTTTATTACGATAATGAAATGTAAGGAATGGTGAAGGGAAAAGAGGATATAAATGTGACATTTTTTAGTCCTAACATCTCCCCCAATTGAACTTGTTGCATGTCCTCATGCAACCGTGCATGGATTTTCTTAGGAACTTTTGGCATTTAGACTTTGGTTTTGATTGATGATGTGTTTTTAATAAGGAATATTTCCAGGATTTGAAATACAAGAGTAGTAGCATGTAAAATACATGTGTAACAACATGTAATACATGTGTAACAACATGTGAAATTTTCTTATGATTGGTTCTTGTGTGACAACCATGAATACAAAGAATGTTGGTTCTTGTGTTAACAACATTCATTTCACTTATTTGTTTTCTTGCTACAATAGTTTAGTCATATACTCACTGGAAATAGTAATAAGATATCAATGTGCATAAGAAAGAATCATTGTGTATAAGAAATCCTTTTCTTTATCTTTATGAATTATGCCAATATGTATATCAATTGAAATGCAACAAAGTGTCATTGGAAAAGAAAATTTGGTAAACAGTAAATGAAATGAAAAAAATGGAGTGATAATAGTGGAAAAATGGAATACTGGTAGTGAATATATTTGTTCCCCCCCCAACTGAATCAGTTGCATTCCCTCATGCAACTTAGTGTAGGTTACGGAAGGAAAGAGAGCATGGAAATGAATTTTTCCAAAATATTCAAGTCATCATATAAGGAATTGTGTGATTAAAGCTTAGAAAAAAACATACCTCCACTCACCCAAAAAGTAGATGAACTATGCAATAGAAATGTAGCTGTTGAAGTTGTTGGATTAGGAAAACATGAATGGTGCTATAACTGCTGGAGAAAAGAATATGTGACTCTGATTGTTGGAAGATGGAAGGTGTCACTGTTGCAAGATCATGAAAATGTAGCTGCGGTTATAGTTGCACTACTGTACTGTAACTGTTGTAACTACAACTACTGTAACTACTGAATCAGAGAATGCAAAGGGAGGGATTTGAAATGCTGTTGATGAATCATGGAAAAGATGAAGTATGAAAGTGGATGGTAGAACTCTCATATAGCTGAAGTCATGCTGATGTTATTGCTAAGGGAGCCAGAAACAAGTATATAGTATTCACCCGCTAAAAATCGATGGTACAATTCTAATCATGCGAATACATGTGTCGATGTCGAGCATGAATATAAATCATTGGATTACCAACCATTGATGAATGTCGTTAACCAATGCAAGGAAACTCACCATTGATGTAAATGAGAGCCAAGGTACCTGAGTACATCTTGCGAAGTGCGAATGGATGTGCTAAGGTCGAGCCACTTGCAAGATCTAAGGATCAAGGTACATTGATGTATTCCCATGATCGTCAGTGAGAGAACTTGCCATTAAGGCATGCAAGCCTCTAGGTACTCAAAATGGACTCTAGTCTATTTCCTAGATAAGGTGTTGAGGTCGATGGGGCAAGACTGTTGAAAGGTGGGCCTTAATGAATCCCACATCAATCAACACTAGTTTGTATAAAACGATTGGTAGGACTAAAATATAGATCTCAGTAGCAACAATGTGTATGGAAAGGAAATATAATCATGGAAAAGGGAGTTTGTTTTATTTAGAAGGAAAACTAGAAAGGCAAAAATGAAATGAAAAAAGATAAAGGAAATTATGTATGCAACTCAGAAAGATAGGGATGTGTGAAGTCATGATGGATAAGGAAATGGAAGATGGATTCAACATAGGAATGATCAATGTGCGTTTGAAGGAGAAATGGGACAATGTCACAACATGAAATTTGGAAAGATGCAAAAATTTGGCAAAATTTTTTTGTGTAACAACAAACATCAGGATGCACAATTTTTTTTTGTGTATCAACAAGCATTTATGACATGTATGAGGAAAATTAGCTCCTTCAAGTTGTCGATCAAAGCATGTTTTTCTGAAAAATGTTGTGATTCATGAAAATCACTGCAACAACGAAATTGATGGTCATTGAACCTGAAAAACGTTAGTACTAAACCTGCAATCAAACATGTGAGATCATTGTAAACTATAGGAATTAGTACGGAGGTGAGCAAATTGAATTTTAAAAATAAAGTGCAGTTTTACCTCTCGCCCTTGCTATTTTTCTCGTTGATCTTTGTCAAAGTGACTTTAAGGAAAACAAATTATCATGAAGTGTAAAAAAAGACATGCACTCATATTATTTTCAGGAAGTGAATGAAAGGTCCATTTGTAATTTTCATAGTTTTATAATTTTTATGGTTTTGTATATATATATATATATATATTATTGTTTTTCTTTTAAATGAAACCAAGTTTTGTCTTATTCTAAAAAATACATAAAAAAAAAACACAAAGAATCCAAATGAATACTGTGATCATGCGTGTATAACCATTTTTGGAGTTTCTTTTCATCATATCCTCGACATTTCCATGATCTGCAGTAACAAGGTAGATGCCACCAACTTGTTCTATTGCATCAATAATAATCTTTACAGCCTCATCAATAGCCTTACACTCAACAACCATTGCCTCTATATTGTCAGTATGTCCTACCATGTCACCATTAGGAAGATTCACATGAACCTGATCATAACGACCACTCAATATGGCATCTCCTATTTTTTTTTAGCAATTTCCAAGGCATTTATTTTTTGTCTTGACATTGAATGTGATTCTTGAATCACTTTGAATTTCTACATATGTCTCTAGTTCTTTGTTAAAATATCCTGACCGTTTGCCATTCCAGAAAAATGTAACATGACCGAATTTAACAGTTTCATTGCATGCAAATGTCTGTATCCCATTGTGGACAAGGTATTCTCTTGATATTCAATCGATATCTGGTGGGGAAACAAGATAATGAGATGGAAGCTTCAACTTTCCATCATACTGAAGCATTCCTGCATATTGAATTTTTGGATACCGAACTCGATCAAATGCACTAAAATTCTCATATTCAAATGCTTTTGCAACCATATTCATATGATATGCTTGAAAATTAATGGTCACCACTGCATCTCCATCAAGAATAGGTACAACTACCTTCTCATTTTCATCGACATGAGTTGAAATAGGAGTGCCATGCTGCCAGCAATTAGCGAACAAAGGTCTAACTCTCCACATGTAGAATTACATAAATGGAAAGTAGTTGTAACTATTGCTCCGAACTCAAGATGCCTTCCATGACCATCTGTAATTAATTTTCATACTCCAAAGTTCAAAAATATCATTTTTGAAAGTACCTATCCACCTTCCAAGGTATATACATAATTAAATATGTGTTAATTTTAATGATACCCATCAAATTGACAATTTACGAAATGGTTTAACTTCATAGGTGACATGTTTACTCTCTGTCCACCTGTATTTGAAGGGAAATTGTAAAAACATGCATAAGTTAGTCAAATTTAACCCAGGAGAAGACACATCCTTGTGTAGAGTAGCAACCATTATTGCTCTCACTTGCTGCGAGTGCATGCTGCATGATTGGATAATGCTGCAAAGTTGGAAACTATTCTAGCAATTCAACAATGTTTAGTTCCTTGGTTCTCAAGTGATCTGTTCAATTCAACAAGTGTCAAAAGAAAACGATGAGCCAACTTGTCGGCAAGTTTCTTATTGGCTCATTCCCGTGCCCACCCAAACTCAATAAAGATCGAGAACAACAGTGTAGCCGAGCAACAATTATATGAAGATGTTGATTGGCTTCTTCTCTTAAACCTCTTGATCACATGTCTATCGTTATCATCAACCTTAGATATAAGAGCTAGGGTTGCGTGTGGCAACTAGTTTGGTCGATGTTGTATAAATTTCAAAGACAGGATTACACCAACCGATCATGATCATAAGAATTGACAATATCAACAACGCACAAAAATCTGGAGGAGATGTGAAGAGAAGTGGGTGCATCCAATCTCTATTCATTAATGACATCGTCTTTGGAACATAATTTAATCATTTAATGGTGAAATGACCGATCGCTTCAAGATTTGGACTGATTGTTAATTAATTGGTGCCAGAACATGAAAGAACTATGATCTGCGAAGGTCGACAATTCAAGTCCAGGAAACACGTACGTAACCGTAGATATGGATCAGAGACTATTATTGATATCAACCTATCGATATGGATAATCACTATCCTGCCACCAACCATCGCAGAGATTTTCAGCAGTTAAAAACTACCGTAAAGAGGGTAAATTGCTGCAAAGATCTCACAACTGAATCATGATTTTGATTTTACACAACAATAATTAGGTAAGGTAGAGAAAGAATGGTTGCACGATCATGATTTGGTTCTTATTTTTCGGTCAACAACCCAACACAACGTGTCTAGTTTTTGATATGAGGCTTAAATTAAACATGGAAATCGGGGAAGCAAATCACAACTTCTTAATTATCGAAAAAGATAAGAGCTATCACATGAATTGCGTTGGGATCCTCGTTCATTGGGAGACTAGGGTAGTTTTCTTGTTATCACAAATATGGAGAAACATCTCTAAAACGAAACTATTTTGTTGTTGTTGTGTTGTAGTTTTTTTTTCCAATGATTGTAGATAGAGACGAGATCTTGGTTGAGCGGTTTTGAATCATTTGAGGGTGTTTGCAGCCGGTCAAATGTATGGATCAAGAGTTTGCGTATAATTATTGAAGGTTTTAATTTATGGTCGGAAGAATGAAAACAAGTCATGAGGGAGAAATGTTTGCAGGTTTCAGATAAATGCAAGAGATGGCATTTCTACTACTCAGATCAACGAGAAGTTCACAAGCATGAGATTTTTTCAGCTGGTGTTCATACTGTTTCAACATGGAAAAATGAAATTCTGATCGTTCACAAATTGCAGATTTTTTTATTTTTTATTTTGTTTTTATTGCATTCCTAAATAAAATAATCCTAATGCACCTACGGTTTTATTGTTTGCAGATCTGCAAATTTATTCAATCACTGTTACAGCAAAAACGTCATTGTTTCAGCAAGTAAAATTTCGCCGTAACAACATGTAAAATGTCGTTGTACCAGCATGTAGAATTTCACTGTCTCAGCGACTGTCTCAACATGTAAAAATTTCACTGTTTCAGCATAGAAAATAATGTCACTATATGATCATGTAAAATTTTACTATATCAACATGTAGAATTTCATTGTTTCAGCCTATAAAAAATTCATTGTTTTAGCATAGAAAAATTTTGGTTTCATTTTTATTCGTCTAATGTTTTATTGTGTTTACTGTTAAGTATGTTTGCAAAAACATTCATTCCTGAAATCAAAATCATCCCCATTTTATGATCCTCAAGATCACATGAAGTGTGGAGGAGAGCATACTTATTCTAAGTAAAAGCAAAATCTAAAAATGAAAACAAAAAATGAAAATGAAAGCCTACCTACTTTATGATAATTACATCCTAGAAATAACCAATGGATCCAAGCACACAATAGTAACAACAATATGTTCAGTGGCAATTTTTCGAATGAAAATATAATTTTACAAGAAAGAATGAATCTAGTTGATGTAACTGTAAATTAAAAAAATTAAAAGAATCTAAACTGGTTGTCGCTTGAAACCATTGTTCGATATAGATTTCATAGGCGCGATTTCCCTCACTCAGATCATACTGCATCTCCTCATTGTCCTCCTCAATTTCCTCAGATGTTGATTCCTCGTTCGTTTCTGGAGGAGTATTTAAGCTCTGGGTTGCTCTCAAGATCTCCTCTTCACGAGAAGAAGAAATCCCATATTTAGCAAGGATATGAGCGAGCTGTTCCAAGATGACACTCATAGTTAAATCATATTTCAAAATGGGTTCTTACAACACCCAAATCAAAATAAAAAACTGAAAATCACACTTGCTAAAACACATGAAAACCTATTCACAGTTCCAAAAACTAAATTTGCAGAAATTGAAATTGCTAGAATTGAAATCTACACTTACGCTTGCAGGAATTGAAATACTCCCTACATTCCCTTACCCATATGTCACCTCTGAGTTAGGAGAATGACTAATCACACTTGCATGAAAAATTAAACTAACTTCAATCCATCGTGCTTCCCCGACAATGACGCAAAAATGTTAGGCGAAAATATTGTTGTTTAATTCCGTTGTAGTAATTTCCCAACTATTTAATTTTTCAATATGAGGTTAGTAGGCTTACGAATCACACACACTATATAAGAAGGAATGAAGTAGAAATAATCTAATCTAAATTGCTGAAATGAAATTAATCTAGGAAAGCATTGAAAGACTAACTAGGAAAGCATGAAATTAATCTAGGAAAACAATACAACATGCGAAGAGTTGAATGACAAAAGAAATATGTGAGCTCACACAATAAATCAATCTCAAATTATATTACAAGAATCAAATGACAAAGTATGAAAGAATCAAAGCTAAGAATCCCCCTCTCCTAATTACAAGACTAAATTATGAATTACATACCTCCCTCATGAAGAGAGAACACTCTCTTATATACATGAGTGTCATAATGACAGATCCGCTATTCTCTCAACCACTCTCAACTACTTTCCCATTATTACAAGATATGATCCCTTCAAATTCTCCACACATCTCTCACATATCTTAGATAAGATATGCCGACCAAATCCTCCATGATCTTCTCTCTTTCAAATCTTCAAGTTTGAAGATGTAATTCGAATTTGAGGATAGGTGGTGAATTTTGACTTTGTTGAAATCTTCAAATATGCCTGTACATATCATAAAACTCATCCAACCTTGAGATATAATGAAAATATGTTAATTTATAATATTTAATCATAAATTCACTTATAATACTAAAATGAATAAAGTGGAAAATATCAAGATGAAACCCAAATGTATGTATGGAAATGGTATGATAAAAGGTTTATTAGGAACATGAAATGTAAGGAATTGTGAAGGGAAAAGAGGATATAAATGTGACATTTCTGAGTCCTAACAAAAATCAACATAATTCACTATCAAAATTGGAATAATATGATGCACTCTTGAATAAAAAATGTAAAAAATTAATTTCACTGCTATCTATCAACACCCTAAATTCGCTACTGTCTATACACATTAATTGCTGCCAACACAGATCTAAAAACACACTCACACACAGTCATTATTAGATAAAAATGCAGTTATGCCTAAAACACTGCCATTAGATAAAAACACTATCACTAATTAAAACACAATCAGATGGTCATAAGAAACAGTCATACAGTCACAATGTGATTACAAAAAGGAAAACAAAATCATAAACACAGTCATTCCCATAAAAAACGAATTTGCAATTATAAAAGGTTGTCATAATGCAATTATAAAAAGGAATTCACACTTATAAAACAAATTCATTCAAGGTGTGATTCACTGCTGTTAAAAGGGTAAATTTGTTGGGTAAACTTCGCCATCAAATGTATTAATTTGTAGAGGAAAATCACAGGCCAGATGGATTAAAGACGCAGAGAAACTTCGCCATCGAAATGTAATAAATTGCAGAGGAAAAATTCGTGGTTGAATGCTTGCAGGGATAAAAGATAAACAATACACAGAGGTATTCAATCGTAAGAAGGCACAAGACAATCAATCAACCAGGAACAATCAATAGGGGTAGACACCTGGGAAAAAATATCCTTCACTCATCATCCATGCACAAAAAAACAGGGCATTAGAATCTATAGATCGCTATGCACCGAAGTGACGACCGTCGATTCGGCTCCTAGCCGACTTCTCAGGTGTGGACTGATGATATAGGGATGAGGACTAAAGATAAAGCACAATCTCTTCATAATAATCAATAAAACAAAACATACATTCATAGCAATCGGGGATTGGTTGCCAGGCAGGGAAATCAATTCAATGCAACGAGCATAAAGCTATGATGACTTTAAGTTCTTGATTACAAATGCTGAGTAACACACATTTTATTTTTTACAATAGAAGTACAGTAATGGAAGCACAAGAAAAATATTAATCTACTATTCAAAATAAAATCATGCGTACCGTAGCCCAAGGTGACAACTCCGAGTCGTTTACTTGCGCACGCTCCGTCCAACTCCCACTTGCCGGTCGATGTGACTTCACCGGTACCTCCCAACCAACGCTAGGGGTACTCTTCTTCCTCGTTAGGGCCCTGAGCTGCAAAGGGACAACACATACTATACCAGAGAACAAATAGCTCACAACTCGTCACCAAGTTGGGTATCCCAACTCCCACAAGATAAGTCACTCAAGTCAAAAATTCAGCAGCGTAACATTACGCATCAAGAAGAGATCCATACTCCTCTTCCTCCATCCTTTTTATAGAGTTTCTAAGTGATTTCTTTCCGAAATTCTTGTTTAATTTATTTTTCATTAAATTAATTCAGAAAAAAACCTCCCCCGTACACATGTCACCCATCCCCCTAGTTGCACCAAAAATTAATTTCATTATTATTTAATTACTCCTATTTACCTCACCAACCTAGACGCATTCCTAAAATCTCTCCTTGGTGTCCCCATATTCCCTTACACATTTTAAATGACTTACACCCTTACTAAATTTCTAGTTGAGTTCATATTTAGAAAGTTCTTAAAGGGAAGATTCCTTACTAAGTTAGTCATTCTGCTTTTTCCTTACGTTTCATTTTTATTCATGTTTCCCCTTTTTCCATTAGTTTCCTATCATTTTAGGTTTCCCTCTTTTTCCTTCTTAATTAAAACTCAATTTAGCCAGTGTAGAAAAATCACCTTTTACCCCTTTTTCTTTTTAATTAGCATATTTAGAAAAACAATCAATTCCCTTTTAAAAATTTATCCCTCAATATAATTTGATTTTAATAAATTAATTGAATTTCTTACCCCCTTCTCGTCACATGTTTAACTAAGATTATATTATTATTATTTTTTTACCACAAGTATCACTTAGACCTAGATTTTAATTTGCTAGGCTCGACAACATTTTTATTAGGGATTTTTTTTTTTTAAATCTTACTTATCACGTCATTAATTTTAAGGCTGACTAGGATTATTCACTTACCCATTGAAATTGCGACGTTCCCTTCAGGATGCACTAGGTGCTCCAAGGGTTCCACTCTCCTTTTTTTGTTTCCTTGTGTAATGTGCCCTTCAAGACGCACTACGTGCTCCAAGGGTGCCACTCACCTCTTGAATGACTTGGTAGACATATAAAACCCCTGGAGTCAATACTCTGCCAGGTGATCTTGTGGAAGAATAAGGGCCTCTAAGGATTAGGACCCCTGCCTTATTGTGCACCCCTTAGAATTATCATGAGGGACTATCACAGTCCACCCTCACAACATCGTGGGTCTTATTGAACTAGGTAATCATTAACCTACAGTTCAAGCCACAATGGGAGTGCTAGTAGGCCGTGGCAGGGTTGTTGTCCACACCTCTCCCTCAAAGTCTTTGGTTTTTGTGCGTGACCCCTCTACTCCACATGTGAGTCTGGTCGGCAAGCTATCGTCATCCTACATCATCAACGAATCATGTTAGCAAAATAATCATTAATCATAACATCTAATCAGATGTAGACATGTCATATCTACAACAATCAAACCCCAATAGTCCACTCCCTGACTCAATATAGAGTCCAAGGGGTTTCATAGATGCCTTTTCATCCTCGAGGTCCAAAGTCCTGCACACTCAGGAGAACCGAGTCAATAGCACCTGTCTATGTCAATACAAAAAAATAACATGTCATCACATCCAAAATGACTCATAATCATAATCAAACACCCAATAGTATAATAATCCGGATCACTTGCAAGAAAGTGTCCTCAAATAATAAGTTCGCTCAGTGCACACAAGAGAAGGATGTTACATACACCCCCTCTTGGTCTAAACTTCGTCCCCAAGTTTCACAGTATATAAGTGCCGAAATAATGTGTATTATAGTATCACAATTATTTCTATCAAACAAAAATGGAAACTGCTGGCGCATATCATATGCATCCTCCCAGGTCACTGAGTGTGGACTATAGTTGTCCCACTGGACCTTGACCTGATATACTGTTCGACACCGTAGTTGTTGAATGCGATGATCTAGGATGTGTATTGGCTCAACCGTGAGTGCACCCTCGTTCGATACCTGCAAGGAACTCCTGTCAATAACATGTGTAGGATCACTAATATAATGTCTCAAAATAGATACGTGAAAAACATCGTGCATACGCCTCAAAGAATTAGGCAAGGCTATTCGATAGGCCACAAGCCCCTTCCTCTCCATAATCTCGAAAGGTTCCACGAACCTAGGAGAGTGTTTATCTCCCTTTCCAAACTTGATTGAACTCTTATGTGGTTTTACCCACAAGAAGACTCAATTGCCAACTTTGTAACTAAGGTTGACACGTTGCACATTGACATAACCCTTCTGTTGATCTCAGGCTTCTTTGATCCTTTGTCTTATTGTTTTCATTTGATCTTCCATTTCTTGGATCGCTTCTAGTCCCACCAGGACCCTATCCTCAAGCTAATGCCAACTCAAAGGAATCTGATACGGTCGCCCATAAAGAAACTCGAAGGCACCATCTTAATGGTGCTTTGGTAACTGTTGTTATAAGATAATTATACTAGTGGAAAGAATTCTTCCCAACACTTATGTTGGTCCATCATGTACATGCACAACATGTCTTCCAAGACCTAGTTTGTTCGTTCGGTTTGCCTGTTTGTCTCAGGGTGATATGTAATACTAAAGTTAAGTTGGGTTCCCAAGGCCACTTGGAAACTAGTCCAAAATCGTCCAATAAACACCGATCCTTGATTGGATATAATCCTCTTAGGAATGACATGCAGCCTCACAATCTCAATCATGAAAGCTCTAGCTAAGTTAGGTGCCCGATATGTCATACACACATGAATAAAATGAGCACTCTTCATCAGAGTGTTGACTACCACAAAATTCGAGTCGTGTCTTCTTGCCGCCAGTGGAAATCCAAAAATGAAATCCATCGAAATGACCTCCCATTTAGATTTCGGAATAGCGTGTGGCTGTAGTAGTCTTGCTGGATGTCTATGTTCAACCTTCATATACTGACATTCTAGACATTTGGCCACATAGTTGACTATGTCTGCCTTCTTTCATTTGCATAAGAATAAGGGTTTAAGGTCTGCCCTCATATTTGTGACCCCTGGGTGAGCCATGTACACTTCTCTGTGAGCCTCATTTAGGATTAAAATCCTCAACTCATCGTTTAGTTGTACATAAATTTGATTTTAAAATCTCAATAGTCCATCACCATCCAACGTAAATCCTTCAAATCTTGGTACCATCATTGTGTTTTGTCCGATAACATCCTTGACCTCTTTGTACGAGTCATCGTCGCACTATAAAGTTAGAATCTTTTCACATATATTCGTCTGAAGAGGCAACACCGATAATATGCATGGTATCTGACTCAATACATCTGCCACTCGGTTCACTGTTCCTTTTATGTAAGTAAATCTCGAAATTGTACTCGCTAAGAAATTCCAACCAACGTCGTTGTCGCGCATTCAGGTCGCTTTGCATAAAGATGTGTTGTAGTCCACAGTGGTCCATTTTTAGTTCAAATTTTCGTCTAATAAGGCAATGTCTCCAAACTCTCAAGGCATAAACAATGGCTAACAACTCCAAATCATGCGTCGCATAGTTCTCCTCATGTCTTATCCATTTCCTCGATATGTAAGCGATCACTCGAGCATATTGCATCAACACTCCGCCTAAGCCTTCTTGGATGCGTCAGTGCATACCAAGAAGTTCGCGTCCATGTCAGGGACCCTTAGTATCAATTTTGTTGTCAACAACTCCTTGAGCCTCCGAAATGCTTCCGCGCATTTCTCAGTCCAGAAAAAATTCTTGTTCTTCTTCTGCAATTCCGTGATCGGATTTGCTATCTTTGAAAATCCCTCGACGAACCGTCGATAGTATCCTACTAAACCCATGAAGCTACACACTTCTGGGACATTTGTTGGCATAAGACATTCCATAATAGCCTCCACCTTTGCTGGGTCCATGGCGATACCTTCGTCGGAGATGACATGCCCTAAGTAGTGAATCTTTGATTGATAAAACGAGCATTTAGACAATTTCCCATACAATTTGTTCTCTCGCTGATATTGTAGTACCAAGTGCAAGTGCTCTTCATGCTCCTCCATCGTCTGAGAGTAAATCAATATATCATCAATGAATACTTGGATGAACCTATACAAGTATTCGCGGAACACCCCGTTCATCAAACTCATAAATACCCCTAGGGCGTTCGTCAGTCCAAACAGTAAAACAATAAACTCATAATGTCCATACCTCATTTAAAGGTGGTATTAGGGATGTCATCCTCCTTAATCCATAGCTGGTGATACCCTAATCTCAAGTCGATATTTGAAAACACTGTCGCACCCTTCATTTGATCAAACATATCATCAATCCTTTGTAACAGATACTGATTCTTGATCGTTGCCTTGTTCAATTGACGGTAGTCAATGCAGAGTCTCCATGACCCATCCTTATTTCATATGAAAATAACAGGCGCACCCCACAGTGATGAACTTGAATGTATAAGTCCCAAGTCCAACAACTCCTTCAATTGCATTCTCAACACCTGTAACTCCGGGGTCGACATACGATAATGCGTTCTCGCTATTGGTTTAGTCCCCAGTTTTAGGTCTATGGTAAAATCTAATTCTCTCTTCGGCAACATCCTAGGTAACTCCTCTGGGAAGACGTCCGCAAACTCCCTCACCAATAGAAGGTGTTCTAGACCTTTCGCTACTTCGTTCTCGTTTAATGCAAGGATTGCATAAAGCTTACATCCCTTGCACATGCTCTTCCGTAGCTTCAAGGAAGAGATAAACCTCAAGGAAACTCCTTGGTTCCAACCTACAATCACGTGTCTCTATCCCTCATCATTGACCAAGATCAACCATTTTATATTACAGTTGATTATCGCCTCATGCGATTCCAACCAGTCTATACTGATCACGACGTCCTAAGATCCCAAGATCGTGATGTATAGGTTGTCCCCGGGGACAAACTCTCCCAGGTTAAGGATACAACCCATAACCTTCCCACCAACCTTCTCTTCAGCTTCATAAGCCATTTCTACAAATTTGACTCATCCTGTTCGATTGCCTTATCCTTAATTATTTTTAGCCCCGCCCCATAAATGAAACTCTTGGTAGCACTAGGATATATCAAAATGCTAAGGGTCTGTTCAACAATGGTACTTGACGCCTCGAGCATAGTTGACTAGTTCTCTGCCTGGTGGTTATTCTCGCTACCAGAATCCGATGGGCCTTTCCCAAAAATCCCAGATGATCCGGTCCTCTCCTCTAGGTAGTCACGATGGCAATGTGGCTCCCCACCATCCATCACACTTTCTTCGGTCCAACATTCCTAGTACCCAAAGTAGAAGATGAATTCTAACATTAAGGCCCAACACAAACTCGTTGACCTTAAGATTCTTGGTAGTTTGGTGCATAGCATACCGAAGAAGCTCCAAAAATGGGCCTCGTACTCGAGCATCGTGCGAATGTTCTGTCGCAAGGCATTGAACTCATTGAGATAACACTCAATAAATTCCTTAGAAAGATACCTCTCCTGGAATTGTTCCTTGAACATTTCCCATGACACATCTTAGATGGCCATGTTCAAATACGACAGGAGCGTCTTCCTCCATAGAAGAGTGCTCCCCTTCAGCTAAAGACCACCATGCAGACCCTCGTGTTGGAAGTATATTTGCTAGGAGCAAAGCACATCGCCATATTCTCCCACCATGACTCGGCAGCTATGCCGACTGGGGCACCAAAGAACTCGGGAAATTTGACCTTCTCGAGTTCGCAGTGAATACTAATGGTACTGGTTGGGCACACTATGGACCCTCAGGGGTACAGGAGCCCGGGCCTACTCTTAGTACAAACGGTCAATCAAGGCCTCTGACATTCCCTGAAAGGACCTTGTCAGGCCATTATCATCCTTTAAAACAATCGAATCCAACCCAAGGACTTGTTCTTCCCCCTTGGGGGTTAGACTCTGAGGGTGTCAGCACGTTTGGAGGCATCACACCTCCTTCCATGAGACCATGCCACGAACCCCTATGACGTCCTCTAATCAATATCACTACATGGAAACGTTAACATTTTTTTTATTTTCACTAGGTTAATACTTAAGGGTTTACTGCAGTGGAAATCCTTGTGATCCACGGTCGCAGGGTTGAACCCCCATTTATACCATATGTAACAACCCCCATCGTTATGACTACAAATGAAGCGAAAGTGATTTTTTTTTTTAAAGTGATAACAATGCCAATAGTTAAACCAAACAACCTGACAATGAACACCACACATGAAAATTAGGAAACATACAACAATGACTCAACACACCAGCACATTGAGTGACTGGGCGAACAAGTGAAAATCAAGGACAGATAGAAATGACTACCCGACCGACACAAACATGGCCGCCTACAAGATAAAGGACATCATCCACAATTCCGACATAATGGCCTCGAAGACCAGTAACTAGATAGCTCTAAGGCGTGAAAAACCAAATGCATGAAGGCGTTACAACCTAGGCACCAACATCAACTACAACAAACAAATGCCCATAACGGGAAGCACAGACTCCAACTAAGTTATCATTTGCCTCTATCCATTAAGGCGCACAACGATCCCCTCATCAGGAATCATGCCATCACCAGGTGATAGGCGTGACAATAACTCTAAGGCAACATAACCTATCTGGACCACTGACTCAAGACAAATCCAACACACTAGGAGACTGAAATAACTGACAAGAAGACAATACCCACACACCCAAGAAACAAGTCGACAAGATGCAAGATGGAATCACTCGATTTAAATTGCGCAAATGACCAGAGGATTCTTGTTTCCTACAAGGCAACCTGTATGGTGAAATGACTATGAATAACCACCCCTTCCAACTCGACCTAAGGTGCAAGGCACATAATCGCCAATGAACTGTTAGCTATTAATAGTTTTAGTTGATAAATCTACGAATCCCTCAACCATTAAGCTTGTGCAAGATAATTAACTATTATGAACATAACCATCAGATATAACAGTCCTATTAATTCAACATTTATCCATGTCTAACAAATGATAATCCTACATGTTTTTATAAAAATCAATTAAATTTTTAGAACTTTTATATCATTAATATTAATCAGATTTATCATTTTCTTGTGTAGCAAATCTAATTTTCTTTTCCTCGAAGTTCTCTTCACCTTAAAGGATATGTTAGTTAATGGACTTAATTAAGCATGTTAGATGAAGTAGCTAAGTATATAAAACCATTGACCTGACAATATATGAAACTGAATCTATGATGTCATAAATTTGTTGTCTATAAATTATGTCCAATGGAGTCGCTATATATGTCGGCGCAACTCACCTAACATATAAATCATGACCATAATTATTCTCTCTCTATGTCACCTCTGCGTTTTAAATGATCTAACAAAACTAAAAAGGGACATTCGCTCACATAACAAAATTGACATTTTTGTCCAATATGTCGATGTCAACGATGATATCTCTGTACAAATATAAGTGATATTGTTGTCCAATATTTCAATATAGTAGAACTAAAAATGACAAGGCTATCCATTATCAACAACATTAAAGATGCAACAAAAATATGGTGACAACCATTTCACTACCCCAAAATGCAGGGAATGAAACACTATTAGCTTGGGGGGGGGGGAATATTACGCCAAACACAAAGGGGTTCACTGAAACTCAGGTATCAACATTGAAATTCGTGGGTAAATGCATTGCGGTGTAATGTGCCACGAATTTGCTGAGTAAGGTGATATCATAGGTACAATAATAGATTTCGCTGGTAAAATTCGTGTTGAACAAATGTAGGTACAACAATCCAAGAAAACTGGAGGCACACTTTCTTTGTCTGAACAAGGTTTAAAAAAAACGTTGTCTGATATAGTTCGTTGTTAGTAGTCAATCTAATAAATACATGATGATGTTGTAAAAATCATTGTCATAAGAATACCCAGCATACAAACGCTGCCATATATAAAATCATTGTATGTAGATCATTAGCTCAAAAGCACACAAGTTACAAATCCCTGCCATATACTACATATAAAATCGTTCTCAAAAAAATTCATTTCACAGTCCCCAATACCTATACAATGGGTGTCTAATTGTAAAATGCTATGGGTGTCTATTAATAATCAATTCATGTTTTTTAAATACGATTTTGTAGTTTATTATCGTTGTTGTCTATTACTTATTAAAATGTTGGTGTATAAGTTATCGCTGGTAAAAATGTTGTTGAAATCATTCATTCTCTGGACAATAATATCGTTACACAGTGCATATAAATTGTTGTCAAACAATAAATATAATTCACTGTAAAAAATGGAATAATATGATGTGCTCACAATAAACAATGTCAACAATTAATTTCACTGTTGTCTATCAACACCCTAAATTTGCTACTGTCTATACACATTAATCGTTGCCAACACAGATCTAAAAATGCACTCACACACAATCATTATTAGATAAAAACATAGTTACCTCTAAAATGCAACCATTAGATAAAAACACTATCACTAGTTAAAACAAATTCACATGGTCATAAGACGCAGTCATACAGTCACAATGTGATTACAAAGAGGAAAACAAAATCATAAACACAGTCATTCCCATAAAAATGAATTCACAATTATAAAAGGTTGTCATAATTCAGTTATAAAAAGGAATTTGCACTTATAAAACGCAATCATTCAAGGTGTGAATTCATTGCCGTTAAAAGGGTAAATTCGTTGGGTAAACTTCGCCATCAAATGTGTTAATTTGTAGATGAAAATCACAGGCTAGATGGATTAAAGATGCAGAGCAACTTCGTCATCGAAATTTAATAAATTGCAGAGGAAAAATTCATGGTTGAATTCTTGCAGGGATAAAAGATAAACGATATGAAGAGGTATTCAATCGCAATAAGGCACAAGACAATCAATCAACCAGGAACAATCAACAGGGGTAGACAGCTAGGCAAAAACATCCTTCGCTCATCATCCACACATAGAAAAGCAGGGCATTAGAATATATAGGTCACTATGCATCGAAGTGATGACCGTCGTTTCGGCTCCTGGTCGACTGCTCAGGCATGGACTGATGATCTAGGGACAAGGACGAAAGATAAAGCAAAATCTCTTCATAATAATCAGTAAAACAAAACAGACAGTCATAGCAATCGGGGATCGATTGCTAGCCAAGGAAATCAATTCAATGCAGCGAGTGTAAAGCTATGATGACTTTAAGTTCTCAATTAAAAAGGTTGAGTAACACACATTTTATTTTTCACAATAGAAGTGCAGTAATGGAAGGACAAGAACAATATTAATCTACTATTCAAAATAAAAGCAAGTGTACCGTAGCCCAAGGTGACAGCTCCGAGTCCTTATCCTGCACGTGCTCCGTCTAACTCCCGCTTTTCGATTGATGTGACTTCATCGATACATCCCACACAACAATAGGGGTACTCTTCTTCCCCCTTAGCCCCCCGAGCCGCAAAGGGGCCACACACACTATATCAGAGAACAACTAGCTCCCGACTCGCCTCACAAGGCCGAGCTACCACTCGTCATCGAACTGGGTATCCCAACTCCCACAAGATAAGTCAGTCAAGTCAAAAATTCAACAACGCAACATTACTCATCAAGAAGAGATCCATACTCCTCCTCCTCCATTCTTTTTATAGAGTTTCTAAGTGATTTATTTCCCAAATTCCTGTTTAATTTATTTTTCATTAAATTAATTCAGAAAAAAACCTCACCCATACACATGTCACCCATCCTCCTAGTTGAACCTAGAATTAATTTCATTAATTATTTAATTACTCCTATTTCCCTCACCCACCTAGACACATTCCTAAAATCGCTCCTTGGTGTCCCCATATTCCCCTACACATTTTAAATGACTTACGCCCTTACTAAAATCCTAGTTGAGTTCATATTTAGAAATTTCTTAAAGGCAAGATTCTTTACTAAGCTAGTCATTCAGCTTTTTCCTTACGTTTCATTTTTATTTATGTTTCCCCTTTTTCCCTTAGTTTCCTATTTTTTTTAAGTTTCCCTCTTTTCCCTAATTAATTAAAACTCAATTTAGCAAGTGTAGAAAAATCACCTTTTACCCCTTTTCCTTTTTAATTAATAAATTTTAATTAGCATATGTAGAAAAACAATAAATTCCCTTTTAAAATTTTAATCCCTCAATATAATTTGATTTTAATAAATTAATTGAATTTCTTACCCCCTTCTCATCACATGTTAAATTAGGATTATATTATTATTTTTTTTTTACCACAAGTATCACTTAGACCCAGATTTTTATTTCCTAGGCTGGGCGACAACAGGCGACATTTTGATAGGGATTTTTTTTTTGAAATCTTATATCATGTCATTCATTTAAGGCAAAATCTTACTTATCATGTCATTCATTTTAAGGCCGACTAAGATTATTCACTTACCCATTGAAATCACGACGTTCCCTTCAGGATGCACTAGGTTCTCCAAGGGTGCCACTCGTCTTTTTTGTTTTCCTTGCCTAATGTTCCCTTCAAGATGCACTACGTGCTCCAAGGGTGCCACTCGCCTCTTGACTGACTTGGTAGACACAAAAAATACCTGGAGTCAATAATCCACTAGGTGATCTTATGGAAGACTAAGGGCCTCTAACGAATAAGGCCCATGCCTTATTGTGCACCCCTTAGAATCATCATGAGCGATTATCGCAGTTCGCCCTCATGAAATCGTGGGTCTTCTCGAACTAGGTAATCGTTAACCTATAGTTCGAGCCACGACAAGAGTGCTAGTAGGATGTGGGAGGGATGTTGTCCACACCTCTCCCTCAAAGTCTCTGGTTGTCATGCATGACCCCTCTACTCCACATGTGATTTTGGTCGGCAAGCTATCGTCAGCCTGCATCATCAACGAATCATTTTAGCAAAATAATCAATCATCATAACATCTAATCAGATGTACACATGTCATATCTACAACAATCAAACCCCAATAGTCCACTCCCTGACTCAATCCAGAGTCCAAGGGGTTTCATCGATGCCTTTGTATCCTCGAGGTCCAAAGTTCTGCACACTCAGAAGAACCGAGTCAATAACACCTATCTATGTCAATACAACAAAATAACATGTCATCACATACAAAATCCCTCATAATCATAATCAAATGCCCAATAGTATAATAATCCCGATCACTTGCAAGCAAGTGTCCTCAAAGAGTAAGTTCGCTCAGTGCGCACAAGAGTAGGATGTTACAAAGGAGATTCTCCTTTGCTGGGAAAAAATGCATGCAAAGGCACATAGATACATTTGAAAAAACACAAAGGTTTATTAGAGAAAAATCACAGTCCAACATTATTATGAAAATATTAAGAGAATCACATTATTATGAGAATCAAATGTCCAACATTGGATAAGGGATAAAAAAACATAGATATATTGGATAATGTCCAGCATTGGATAAGGGATAAAACACAATGAGAATAATTTTCCAGGTTCAACAAAAATGCAGAGGTAAATCTTTAAATCCTTAAGTAAATCGCTAATCCAGATACACAAAAAAGCATAAATTACCCCCAAATTGAAAAGGGAAAAAAGTGAATAAGAAATCAAGATTTCGTTTGGAGTTAAAATTCCAGATTCGTTAGAAATTACTTTCTACAATACATAATCATCAAGGATATTTTCCAGTCTAATATTAGAAATCCATTACCACTGTCAACAATTCTAAAAACCATATATAGAATAAAAACATAATACAATTCCAACTCAAAATAAAAATACCGTGACCAGTGAAGATAGACTTGAAGACAATCCTTGGCATTCTCTTCCTTCATTCACTTGCTAACCGTTGAGACTTCACTGGTACCTCCCAACCAACGCTAGGGGTACTCTTCTTCCCCCCTTAGCCCCATGAGCTGCAAAGGGGCCACACACACACCCAACCATAAAACCTCTAGCTCCTAGCTCGCCTCGCAAGGTAGAGCCACCACTCTCTCTCAAGCTGGGTATCCCAACTCTCAGAAGTAAAACTAGTAAAAAATTCTACAACAAAACTTTACTCATAACCAGTGTGATCCCATCTCTTAACTCGACCATTTGTTTTATAACAATTTCCCACACTTTCATAATTAATTAACTTTTTTAATTAAAAGAATTTAGAATTATCTCCCCCTACACTTGTCACCCTTTCCCCAATTTGCACAATTAAATCCACATTTTAATTTAATAAAATCCCATTTCCCTCACCCATCCTAAAAGCGCTCCTTAAATCACTCCTAGTTGTGTCTTTATTCCCTTTATTTCCAATTAATGACTGACGCCTTTCTAAAATTGAGTTGAGTTAAAATATGAATCTTCTCCTAGTTAGACTATTGTTAACTAGCCTCTAGATTCCTTTCTATGTGTACCCATCCCTTTATATTTATTCCATTTTTACCTTAAATTCCAATTCAGTAATTACTTGTACATATGTGTATTAAATCACTCTTTAGATTTATTTTATTTTCCTTGATTTCTTAACTTGATTTATTTCATCCCCTCATTACTTAATTTATAAAATTATTTTTTAGTCTTCTCACTAACTTAGACTTAGTCTTAATTAAATTTTTATCTGCAAAGGATTAGACCCTTAGGGGTTCTGATTAATAAATTCATTCTTTAATTAATTAATTAATTAATTCGACAGTGCTCAAGATTTTACAAGGTTTAACATTTGCTCAAAGTTTTTTAGGCCACCTAGATTCATTGACTCAATTTTTAATTCCACGACATGCCCTTCAAGACGCACTCCGTGCTCCAGGGGTGTCACTCGCCTTTGATTCAAATTTTTAATTTCGTGGCATGCCCTTCAAGAAGCACTCTGTTCTCCAAGGGTGCCACTCTCCTTTAACTAGTTTTGGTAGTTGTCTAACCCCTGGAGTCAGCATTACATTTAGGCGACCTTGTGAGAGAATAAGGGATTCTAAGGAATAAGGACCCTGCCTTATTGTGTGCCCCTTATAAATATTCATGAGAGACTGTCTTAGTCTACCCCCATGACACCGTGGACCTCTCGAAATAGGTAATCGTTAACCTACAATTCGAGCCATGGTGGGCAGATTAGTAGGTTGTGACAGGTATGCTTCCACACCTATCCCTCAATATGTGGTCTATGTGCATGGCTCCTTTAATCCTTATGTGTGTCATATTAGAAAACAATCATCAGCCTGGATCCATCAACAAAACACTATCAATTATCCATGAAAAACATCATAATATAATTGATCATATGTCACATATGCATAAATGAAATACCCAAACCAATGCAATCCACTCCCTGACTCAATTCAGAGTCCAAGGAGGTCCATTGATGCCATCGACATCCTCAATCTATCAAGTGTCCTGCACACTTAGGGGAAACTCGTCAATAGCATCTGTCAATACATATATATCAAGCAACGTAAATCATAATCCATCAAGATCATCATAAGAATCCATAAGCGAACATATAAGCACATACTATAACCGGATCACTTGCACGCAAGTGTCCTCAAAGAATAAGTCACTAACATGTTATCGCAAGAGTGGGATGTTGCAAAACTAGAGACAAATTATATATTTCAATGATATCTTTATTTACGTTACTCTTTGTCACATTACAAATAATACCAATTTTTTACATTATATTTAGTTTTATCATGTACAATGTGATTACCATCCTATTTTATTTTTTTCATAATATCTTCTATAAGAATGTATTTAGTGTAACTTTATCTCTCACATTTTCCCAATAGTGAACCATATCAACATTGAATCGCTTTCTCACTGTTTTTTTTTTTTTTAAGTGATAATGAGGACAACCATCAGTAGCTACTATCCATAAATATGTGTCAACTCACCACCATTATTCACGGAAAAACACACCAATTAAAATAATCTACTATTGGTCTTTGAGGGAGGAAATTTTCACTCTTACTAGATGTTGTAAATGTGTTGAACCTGCACATAATAGATATAGCTAGAAAATACTACACACATTTGCAGAGAGAAATTGAGAAAGAAGAAGAAGGAGAGAAATAATGGAAGAATTCTCATTAACTGTAAAGAATAATGAATAATTCACACATGATATACTCTGTATAACTCAATGAATGCACATTGGAGGAGAACCAATGTGCCATAGTAGTGGTCTAGAGTGATTTGGACACACACCGGTAGTTACGTGAGTGAACTTCCACCAAGTCTAGTCTCTCAGGAAGTTACATGATTGAACTGCCACCTAGCTGAGTTAAATAGTCAACTAGTCTTCATTTAATTGATTGTACATAGTGTATGGAGGAATAGATCAAGGAATCAAGGGTAATGTGTCAGTCTAGTGATGATCCCAAGGAAAGTGCACATTAGCATGGTGATGATCTCAATGTTGCATGGTGAAAAAACCAATGCAACATCTAGACTCAACTCAACTAGTCACTCTGAAGTGTCAATTGAAAGAGAATATTCTTCAGGTGGAATATTATCCCCTAAAATATAGGAGTGTGGATAATGACTAATAAAAAAGGAAAAATAAATCCTAGGTGTGTGTGAAGTAACTCCAACACCCCCCCTAAACATCACTATGGTGAAAATAAAGAATGGGTCCTAACAACGAGGCCATGTTAGTTACCCAAATACAAAAGACACACTGAAATAAAGTGATGAAAGAGGGAAAACCTCATGGGAAACCCCCCCCTCAAGGTATAGTGTATGCAATAAAGAATAACTACAGTTGCTAGGAAATTGTGTCCTTCACTTAAAGATGACTTTGCAAAGAATGGAACTTCTACTCAATGAAGGTATTGGTGAAGATGTTTGCCATTTGTTCTGCTGAAGGATATAATTGTAGGTTGATGATCCCCTCATGTAAAAAGTCTTGGATGTAATGCATATGGATCTCGATGTGCTTCGTCAGCTTCCTTTGAATTGGATCTCTACAGAACTCCAGAGTGCTCTGGTTTTCACACTAGATGACGATGGACCGATGAAACTGAATGCCCAAATCAGTGAGAAAATGTTGTAGCCACATAGCTTGAATGGTTGTGTTAACTACCCCTCTGTACTCTGCCTCGGTTGAAGATAGAGAAATGTAGACTTCCTTCTTGGTCGACCAACATATAGGTCTAGGACCAAGATTGAGTGAGTAACCATATGTGGAATTGCGATCAGTGCTATCGCCAGCCTAGTTAGAATCAGTAAAATTGATGAGATCTAATGTAGATTCTACTTCATAATGAATCCCAAAGGTGATGTTGCCCTACACGTATCAAAGGATATGCTTTGCAACCTTCCAATGTAGCGCATGTGGCTTCTACATGAACCTGGAAACTGTGCCAATTGCATATGAGAGGTTTGGTCTAGAGTGTGTGAGATACAACAAGTCCCCCACTAGTTGTCTATACAGTGTGTTGTCAACCAGTGGAGTCTCCCCACCATCCTCAAGTTTGAATCCTGATAGGAAATGAGTCAGAGCAACCTTGCAGTCTTTCATGTGAAATCTCTCAAGGAGATCTCGTGCATACTTGGCCTGAAACAGTTTTATGCCTGATGCATCCTGACTGATGTCGAGTCCAAGGAAGAAGTGTAGTGGACCCATGTTGGTCATCAAAAACCTGTCATGTAGAATCATCTTGGCTACAAAAATCGTTGAAGTCGAGAAACTAGTGATCAACAAATCATCAACATACATAACTAAAAGTAAAGTGAATCAGTCATCCTGAGCATGTAGACATTTGCGTCTGATTTACAATGTAAAAGGTTTTGTGATAGCAGGTAGGAGTCCATCTTGTCATACCATGCCCTCAGATCCTGCTTAAGGCCATAAATGGATTTCTTCAGTCCACAGACCAAAGATGAGTCCTGCATAAATCCTTAGGGTTGCTCCATGTATACATCCTCAAAGACATCACCGTGAATAAATTAATTCTTGATGTCCATCTGATGGAATTCCCATTCCTTGGATTTTGCAATGGAAAGTGCTAATCATATGGAATCCATATTAGTTACTAGAGAGAAGGTATCATCATAGTCAATACCATGCACCTGCTGAAAGCCTTTGGAAACAAGCCTGGATTTGTATTTTCTAATATGTCCATCTGCTACGCTCTTGGTCCTGTAGACCCATATGCATCTAACAAGTTTCCTCTCAGAAGGAAGGGGAACCAGATCCCAAGTTTGGTTCTCGAGGAGGGAGTTGTACTCCTCCTACATGGAGGATTCTCGAAATGGATTTCCAACAACCTCGCCATACGACTGTGGATTTGAAGATTGAATCGAGAAAATATGCCTGGAGGGAAATGGTTCAGTGGCAATGAGTGCAACATGAGGCTCCTTGAAATCATATCGAGTCCTCCTAGTATTGACTGGATCACCAATGAGATCCCCTGCATCCTAAAGAGTAGTCTATGCCCACTTGGGCCTCTTCTCTGGCTCTACAACTGCATCTGGATGCTCTGACTCTGCATCTGACTGTATTGAATCTGAATATAAATCATCTGAGCCCTCTGAATCAAAACTCTCATCTGAAGAAGAGTCAACATGTGCATGCTCATCATCTCAGACATGTGGAAAAATGAAGGTGTCTGCATGTGGCTATTTAGGTGCATGCGATACACTTTCCTCGAATTGAAAACTTTTCTCAATGATGATCCAGTCCGAGGAAAAATCAATAATCCTATATGCCTTCACACTGTTAGGGTATCCAACAAAAATGCACTCAGTTCTCTGTGGATCAAGTGCCTTCCTCTTTTCATAGGGAATTCATGCCCATGTACGTAAACAAAAAATTGGAAAGTGGGTCACTTCCGGTTTGAGGCTGCTCCAAGCCTCGTAGGGGGTCTTATCCTTGAAATATCTATGGGGAGATTTGTTTTGGATGTATGTTGCACAATTAAGTGCTTCGGCCCATAGTATCTATGGTAGTGACTTTGCATGCAACATGCAAGATGTCATCTCCTTTAGAGATATGTTTTTCCACTCAACAATTTTTTTTTGCTGTGGAGTATAGGGAACTGTGTGTTGCAACTGAATCCCTGCCTCATGGAAAATATTATAGATCTCATGATTTACATACTCTCCCCCATTATCAGTTTAGAGGAATTTGATCTTCTTTTCAGACTGTGTCTCAAATAGGGCTTTGAAATCTTTGAGGTGTTGAAAGACCTCAGATTTTTGCCTGAGAAAGTAGATACATGTAAACCATGAGAGATCATCAACAAATATGAGAACAAACCTTTCTTTGTTGATCTATGGATGCAGAAAAGGAACCATGAGGTCATTGTGGATCAGATATAAAGGTGCGAAGGCTCTCTGAGACTTTTCTTTGTCAAATTTCTCTTGAGGGTGTTTTCCGAGAACACATCCCTCACATACTCCCTTGGAAAAATGGATGTCTAGTAGACCATCAACCAATATTTTCTTTCTAAGTTGTTTCATGTATCTGAAATTCAAATGTACAAACCTTTCGTGCCATATCCTACTACTTTCATTAGCATGAGTAAGAAGTAAAGAAGAATCAGGTTCAATTAATTCAGAAAATTTATACAATCTAGATTGATGATTTACCTCACCGGTAGAAACCCTAGAGTTGGTTTGAATGTTATAGATGTCCACGAAATTTGGTGTGAATATTAATTTCTCCAGTGCCTAAATTCGTCATCTAATACATGGAGAGAAGCTTGACGGAAAGTTTGGGAACATGCAACACATTCTCAAAACTTCCATTGGTGAGTTCAATCCTTCCTTTGTCGGTGACTTTGAAAGAAGAGTTGTCCCCTATCATGATAGGAGGAACTTTGCATGCATCCAATGAAGAATATACTTCTTTTGAGTAAGCCATGTGATGTGATGCTCCTAAATCAACGATCCAAGCATCGGGAGAGGAGTTGATGGCAATCAAGGCATGACTAGAATTATCTTTCTTGGAATTCTGATCTTCTGGATTCTTCTTCTTGGCACCCTCAGGGATGCGATCTCCAAGGTTGTTTTGCTGAAGTATTTGAGTCATTAGATCTATTTTATTTTGCATGCATGCAGATTCTGGATGGAATCCTTTGTGACAATACATGCATTTCTCCCCTTTTCCCTTTTGGATCCAAAGGCATCGACGAAGGGTTTTGTGTACCCTTCCTTCTTTGGATGTGCATGAGATTTTAGTTTATATTTATCTTTAGATTTATGATATTTGTGTCTACCATCTTGCACAATGAGTGCATTCACCCTTGGGCCTTTGATTGTGCCCATGTTGATGTGCTTGGTTTTCTCTTGTGTCAGGGATTTGATAAAGTCCTCAAGAGAAGGCATCTTCCAGGTGGCTCCAGCGGTGAATCTGACATAATGGAATGTGGATATGAATACAGAGAATTCAGGACCAATATTGGAGAGAATGACGAGAACCATTTGTTCTCCTCCTTCGATTTATCAACCCTGCAAGCTTTGAGTTGTGACAGTAAATCCTTGAATTTTGTAAAGAAATCTTGGATATTGTCGAATATTTTTGGATCCAATGTGAGCAGTTCCACGTCTAGAATGTGTCCCCTCATCTCATCTTGTTTTCCAAAGATCCCTTCCAAGTTGGTCCAGGCTTCATTGGGAGTCTTAAAGGAAGATATGTGAAAAAGGAGATTGAGAGAAATAAGAATGAAAATTGTTCTGAGTGCCTCATCCATGAGATTTAAGTACTTGTATTTTTCTATGGTTGATGTCATTTCTATATCTTTTTTCAAGGTTAACCTGTACAATCCTCTGGTTCAAAGATGTATGGCTATTTTCTCCGTCCATGCAAAATAGTTGTAAGGTGTAAGAATGATTTCTTTTTGGAAATCCATCTTTCCATTGTCTTCAATCTTTTGTGCCTGCAAATATTTTTGGTGTAGCTTTTTCTTAGCAGTCCGTCAGCTCTGATACCATATAAATGTGTTGAAACTACACATAATAGATCTAGATAGAAAATACTACACACGTTTGCAGAGAGAAATTGAGAAAGAAGAAGAAGGAGAGAAATAATGGAAGAATTCTCATTAACTGTAAATAATAATGAATAATTTAGACATGATATACTATGTATAACTCAATGAATGCGCATTGGAGGAGAACCAATTTTCCATAGTAGTGATCTAGAGTGATCTGGACACACACCAACATTTACGGGAGTGAACTGCCACCTAGTCTAGTCTCTCGAGTAGTTACGTGAGTGAACTGCTACCTAGCTGAGTTACTAGTAAACTAGTCTTTAGTTAATTGACTGAACAAAGTGTAGGGAGGAGTAGATCAAAGAATCAAGGTTAATGCGCCAGTCTGGTGATGATCCCAAGGCAAGTGCGCATTAGCATGGTGATGATATCAATGTTGCATGGTGACAAAGCCAATGCAACATCTAGAATCAACTCAACTAGTCAAACTGAAGTGTCAACTAAAAGAGAATATTCTCCAAGTGGAATATTCTCCCCTAAAATATAGGAGACTATATAATGACTAATTATGACTAATAAAAAAGGAAAAACCTTAGGAAAAATAAATCCTAGGTGTGTGTGAAGTAACTCCAACATATGTCTTTGGGTTTGAGGCCCTTAACATGTTTCCTTACATTGGAAGAAAATAAACTCTTAGCCAATCAAAAGAAGTTTTATATCTTACTCTAAGACTAAAAATTAGTTTCACTCATCTCTACCATGACCAACTTTATATTTTTTTCTCTTAATTTGTTGTTACATAAATAATGTTGTACATTGATTTTTCTAATCAATGCAAATATTTTCTCTCAAACTAAATCTCTCTTTATAGTATGGTCTAATTCCTTTGATATTTCTCATTTAACAGGTCACATTGTGATTCACTAACAATACTCTAGAAATAAATGTTGCATAATAACACGCAATTAGGGTCTCTATATAATGGGTGTTTTCACTCAATGTTAGCTCACACTAACAAGTTATATTCTATATTTGCATATATTGTTCTTACTAACCTTTAAAAAGGATTATGCATAATATAATTATTCAATTAATTTCAAAATTTTCAAATAAATACAATTTATTATTAAAAAAAATAGATATAAAAAATTATTATTAAAAACATAATAAGTTTAAATAAATAACAAGTAATTTTTTTTTTGAAATTTAAATGATAATAAAAACACTTTTCTTATATGATGGTAAAATGGATTCTAGCACTCAATCATAAATATCGTGAGTCAATAATCATATAATAAATATTGTGAAGTGGATTTTCATTTTACAAAATGTCACAACATTAATATTTAACCATATATATATGATCATAATATGATCATATATTGAAGTATCAAACTCAAATTCTCAAAATTCTTTTTAGTTTTTACTAAAAACTTGGAAGTGGATTTTCATTTTACAAAATGCCACAACATTAATATTTAACCAAATATAAATATAAATATAAATATAAATATATATATGTATGGGGTTAAATATCAAACTCAAATTCTTTTTAGTTGATATCCATGTAGGAATATCATTTCGATATTCTCTTATCATTTGAATATTATCTCAATATCAATGTAAGGTGATAACATTACTATCTCAATTCTAACAATGTAGGTGGTAGTTAATATATATATAGAGTTATCATTTAAATTGTGTACATGAGGTAGTAGTCCATATTTTATTCCATAAAGTATATGGCTATTATTTAGAATTATAATTTATGTAGAGTTAATATCTTTTCTTTACTAAGTATCAATATTGAAGTAGCAAAATAATTTAAATATCACTAAATATTTTTAGTGTGCTTTCATTTGGATTTTAGGTGGAGTTGGTATCTTTACTAATTTGTGAATATTGTTTTTTAACATTATCCTATAAAATATTTTTGGATAATAAAAATAATTATCATCATAAATTTTTATTTTATTTTATTTCCACACTTTTATTATTAATTTTATTTAAAAGTTATATCATTTTTTTTTAATTATATATCAATAACATCATTATTTAGATAACATTTTCTCACACCATTCATGATATCATAATCACATTTTGTCACATATCACTAACATCATTTTCTTTCATGTCATATATGCTTCATCATTTATGTTATTATTAATATTATATTTTATATATTCCATAACATTTTCCGATTACATTTACTATCATTTTATGTGGCACACTTCATGAATTGTGTATCATATCAACAATGAATCATCTTCTCACTCATATTTATCCATATTAATTTTATATTCTAGTCTTTTGATTTGTTTGTACTTATCATTTTAAGTGGAACATTTCATAAATTATGTATCATATCAACAATGAACATCGTATCACTCATATCTATCTACATTAACTTTATATTTTACTTTTTCGATTTGTTTGTACTTATATTATTTTGATTTTTTTTTCATTCATTAAAAAACTTTTCTCTTAAACAAAGTCCATAGGAAGTATGAAACAAAATCCATCGAGAATATGATGAAGACCATTAATTCCTTTCTTATCACTCATATCTATCCACATTAACTTTATATTTTACTCCATGGGAAGTATGATGGAGACCATTAATTCCTTTCTTATCACTCATATCTATCCACATTAACTTTATATTTTACTCTTTTGATTTGCTTTTCCTTATGTTATTTTGATTTTTTTTTTCATTCATTAAAAAACTTTTCTCTCAAATAAAGTCCATGGGGAGTATGATGGAGACCATTAATTCCTTTAATCTTTTGATTTATTTTTTACTTGATTTTGTTTGTACTTGATAATGTTGTACATTGATTTTCTTTTTCAATAATTTTTTTTTTCTTAATTAAAGTCAATTGATAATATGATCGAGACCATTAATTCTTTTAATATTTGCATATCTTATTTTTACTATCATGAAAAGGATTATGTTAGTTATCTAATTAATTTCAAATAAATCATACCTTATTATTGTAATAGATACATAAAAAAAATCAACATAGATAATCATTTTGTTAAACAAAGCATAGGTTCACATAAACTACATATAATTTATATTTGTGAAATTTAAGTAATAATGAAACTTTTTTTTTAGTATAATATTTTCTAAAACCCAATCATACTTATTTTGACTCAAATATTAGTTCCAAACTTATCCATGAATTTACTAATGTACATTAGCACATTTAGAACCTAGTCTCACCCCAAATTCTAATCCCTTATCACAAAATATTACTATCATGATGTTATGCTATTGACTTGCATAAATTTTACAAATAAAATATCAATAATCTTTTGTCTTTGTGTGTGTAGACACACACACAGAATTTCAAGGATCCTTTCCCTTCACACATAGTTTTGAGCTTCCTTACCTTTCACACAGTTTTAAGCTTTCTTTCCTTTCATGTACACAATTTTAGGCTTCCTTATGAGCGTCACACAAAAATTAAGGTTTTTCATGGATATTATGACAAGCTTCCTACAATACACATATCCACAATATGATGAATATGTTTAGGGATTCACATAAAAAGTTTCATAAGAGCGAAGTTGTCATGTTCAAGTTGAATGAAAACCATAATTCACAATTTATAAGTGTATAACAACCATCTTCCTCATTTGCTTGAAGATGTTAGTTTTTCTACTTCTCATTAATCTTGACTTGCAGTGTTTGTACTAAACACATATCATTCTCAAAATGATAAAATGAGTATTTATAAAGAACTATAATTTTTAATACACATTGATAATGGATTCATATTGTAGTTAGTGCTTAATAAAGAAGTTAACACATTTATTTAAATCATACCTTATCAAGATTTGTTTATTTAAATCATACCTTATCAAGATTTGTGAGGTCAATAAACCCTTGTCATTATATTTGTGTCTTGAAACAATTAGTCTTGGATCATTAATACTAAAATCTAGTTAACATATCTAAAATACATATTCATACATACATATCATTTCAATCTCATACATGATGTAGTAGCCTAAATATAAAGTAATTGTGTAAATATCTAAAATGTAATACATTAAATGGTAGTTAATATTTTACTTCTCTATTCAACATATGGTTATCATTTGAATCTATACATGAGGTATGATCAATATCTTACATCTTTATTAATAATATGACTATATTTAAAACTTTAATGAAGTCAATATTTTTATGTTAATATTAAAGTGGTATATAAATTTAAATCTTATATAAGGTGGTAGTCAATATATT
>SNQJ01S0090268.1:33024-47842 GCA_010110895.2 Picea sitchensis | reverse complement strand
TCTTCCACTGGGATTTCCTCTTCTTCATCTCCAGCATCATCTTCGTTCTCAGATTCACTGATATCTCCTACATCAGTTGTGCACCTTTGTCTTATCTCCATTTCCTCCATTCTGGCACGAAGATTTCGCATTCCTCTCTCCACGTCTGAATTTTGTACTTGCCTACCTCTTTCTCTGGAAAATTCCCTTTCTCTGGACAATTCCCTTTCTCCCTTTGGATTGGGTGATTGTCTACCTCTTCTTCTTGGCAGCATGGTTAAATTCTCCTTTTCCTCTGCTACAGAAAGCAAATAAGATTTTCTAAGCTCTGATACCACTTGACGTAGGTGTTCCACCCAGGGCACGTCCGCTCCCACATGAACTTCTCTTCCTTCGTCCTAAAGAGATGAAACACTCTTCAATCCCTTATCGGGACTTTCCAACACCCACAGGACTCTCCTTATGATCTCCCTTATCTTATCGGGAAATCGGACCTCGCGTGATCGCGGGTCTCGTGGTCACGAATTCTTGTTTCTTGAATCCTTGAAACCCGATGGGTAATGACCCACGCTTTCCTGCTCCTATCGGGAATTATCCCATCAGGAAATCGGCACTCGCGCTGTCGTAGACAACTTGCCTCGCAAATCCATGACTCCCGATGACTTGTAAGTCAATGCTGACCTTATCCCAATTTATCGGGATCTTGTCCTTATCGCGACTTCGTTACTCGCGACTTCCTGCACTCGGTTTTCCAACTCCCGAGTCTCGATGCGGTGAAACACCGATACTCTCCTGTCGCGCTTTCACAACCTCGCGTCCTCACAACCATTGATGCAATTCCTGGCAGCTCCAACTCACGAACCTCCAAGTTTGCGATATGCCGATGCCACTTGGCCTTGGCTCCCTATGAGGGTTGACCTTCCGACACCTGTCCTCCACTACGATCCTTAACCCCGTCGGGAAATCACTTATCGGGATATCGTGATTCCTGTTGTCATGTGCATGGGACTTTCAATTCCCCGATCCCCGACTCTGTGGGATCTCCTGACTCGTGTCCCTGCTATTGGACGGCTCTGATCCTATCAGGAAATCGCGGATCGTGATTCCTACATGAAAGAGTTTCTTTCCTCCGGAAACTCCGATGCTCCAAATGTCGACTCTTCAGGATCTCTTGCCACGTGTCCTCGCTGATGGACAGTTCAAAGCTCCCGTCGGGATATTGCGGATCGCGATTCCAACATGCGAAAGTTCTATGTCTTCGAAAATCATGATTCTCCGATGAACTGAACCCCGACTCTTTGCTTAATGTCTGACGCATGTCCTGTTGAGATCAACGGCTAGGATCCTTTCTCGGGGTTTTGAGACTCACAAGGTCTCGATTCTCTGGCTTAACAAAACCCCGATGACTCTAATATCCCGATGACTCCTCCGAGACTCCTCCTCTGCTCGCTAGGACTTAAACCTTGCGCAACCTTCCAAGATCTAACGACTGAATGGATTTCATCGATCTTCTCTGTAGGATCATGACCGTCCACTTCTTTCCCAGCTATCTGCTACGAACGCTGGTCCTTCTGGACGTAACTTGGCAGTAGCTATTCGATCACTTTATGTATAGACCCTCGGTGTTTCTCCTCGATGGATTTGGAAGCCTTATCCTGCCTGATCTTTTCTCGATTGCTCAAAACTTCAAATGGGTTCTCTACACGCACTCCTTGTGGCAGTTCTCAACCACTTCTAAGTGTTGAGTTCTCTTGACCCTGCGCACACCTGTAGCAGTAGTCCTTCGATACTTCGCTCATTTTCACGACTGAGACTCTCCTCAACCTGCGCACTCCTTGCATGGATTTAGCAACCCTCTCTCACTTCTGAGTGAATGAGAACAAGAGTTTAACTCCTTGAGCCTTCTGTCAACGCACTCCTTGCGGACAACTTCGACTGCACTCCTTGTAGGAATCCTTGCTCAGAAAGAGAAACAATTGTAACTCACTTCACTCCCTCTCAGATTTCAATATCAGCACATGAAATCATACACTCAGCATAATAGAAAATGCATAACAGGAAGTAATTCTCATAAGTAGAGCATTCAACACACATACACAGAGAATAACACAACAGCCATGAGTCTGAATCAACTTCTCTTATTAATTCAATATCTGTACATGGATGTCTCCTACAATCCTCTGCTATTCTCCTATGCTCTCGACTCTTCTTTTTCCTGCTAATGTTACAATGATACAATGAGGGTGTCTATATCTCGTTTCCCTCCTTCTTCTAGAACTGTCTAATCTAAAATATTCAATTCTACCTACTTACATTTACTACTTATAAATGCCTCTGTCTATCTCAGACGAGAGTGTATGGCTCGAGGTCTGATTACATTTTACCAAGGTGCCTTCATTAAATGATCTCATTTATGTTTGCGCATCAACTTCAAGGAAAATTTAAAAATTCAAAAACTTGCACTGGACGTCTTCCAACTGTCTTCTTCTTCCACGTTGGTTTTGCTTGTCGTGAGGGATGCTCCTGCATCAATCAGTTGATAGTCGACTACACAAACTACCAGGTTCTTATTCTGTGCGATGGTATATTCTTGCGGTGTGGTACCTGTGCTCAATTTCTGGATGATCTCTGCGAAGTAGTCGTCAACAATATGTACTGAGAACACATGTGCATCTAGAAAGTTGTCTTCTAAGTTCGCGAGTTCTTCTCCATTTGTGACCCGTGATAGGTGGTCAAGTCCTGCATTCAATTTTCCTAGTTTGACCATTACTTCAAAGTCAAATTCTTGAAATAATAGTAACCATCGACAGATTCTCCCCCCCTGCATTGGCTTGTTGACTATGTATTTTAGGGTTGACTAATATGTAAACATCTTAAAATGTTTTCCAAATAGGTAGTGTCTAAACTTCTGTAGTGTGTAAACCATAGCTAGGCCTTCTCTTTTCGTGATGTTATAATTATGTTCAGAGTCTGATAGTTTTCTTCTTGCGAATGCTATCAGGTGATCCAAGTCTCCTACTCCTGGCTGCGCTAAGATTGCTCCAAGTGCTATCACTGATGCATCTACATGCACATGGAATTTCTTTCCCCAGTTCAAAAATACTACTATTGGTGCAGTGACCATCTTTTCTTTCAGAGTATCTAGACCGTGTTAACACTCATCGTTCCATTGGCACTTTGTATCCTTTCTTAGAATTTTTTCCATTGGTGTTGTGATCTGCGCATATCCTTTGATAAATTTCGTGTAGTATCATGTGTGTCCTAATGTCACTTATAGTTGTCGAACTATTTTTGGTGTTGGTAAATTAACGATGATTGTGATCTTTGTTGGATCGACCAATAACCCTTGTTTGCATACTATATGGCCCAATAGTATCCCAAACGGTGTTCCAAATATACATTTCTTTATGTTTAGTGATATATGACACTCTCTGCATCGTTCTATCATCAACCGTAAAAATTCCACATGGTTTTTCAGCAGACTATAGACTATCTAGTCATCCAGGTATACTTCGAGGAACTGATCAATGAATTCTTTAAATGTTGCGATAACCACTCTGGAGGATATTGTTGGTGCATTCTTTAGTCCAAATGGCATGACTGTATATTGGTAATATCCCCATTCCGTTGTGAATGTAGTCTTGTATCTGTCCTCCTGTGCTATCTTAATTTGATGGTAGCCTGAGAATTCATCAGTGAATGAGTAAGCTTCGTGTCACCCCACATTCTCTAATACTTCATCCATGAACGGTGTAGGGAATGGGTCGTGTAGGAATGCATCATTCAAATTCCTCAAGTCGATGCATATCCTAATCCCTCTTCCTTGTTTCTTGTCCTGTACGACCATCGGGCTTATCCATTCCGATTCCTCATCTAGTTCGATTATGCCGGCTTCAAGCATATGGTCGATATCCTCTTTAACTTTCTATTTATATATGGGGTTTAGTCTATATGGTTGTTGTATGATTGGTCTCACTTTAGGTCTAAGAGGTATCTTCATCTCTCTCATTTCTCCTGCTATGCCCTTCATTTCTGTAAATGTTGTAGGGAACAAGTCGTTGTATTCGCACAACAACTCTATGATGCTTTCTACTGTTGGCTCATCCTAGTAGTCTCCAATGATGGCCATTTTGGGATTTTTGGTTGTTCTGATGTTAACTTTATTTACCTTTATTGGCGTGGAAATAACTTCATATTCTATGGGTGGTCCCTTCACATCTCTTTTGCCTTCTACTTCTTCAATCTAAATGTCACGCAGGTCATCTTCATCTGGTGCTTCCTCCTGTACATGGTAACATGACAATAGTTCCTTGACAGTCTGCTTATTTCGTTGTTATTCTTCGGTAATAAGTTCTATTTATGGTTCTTCAATGAATATGACTCCTCTGATCTATTTCAGGGTTGCATCTATGTTGGGGTTCTCATGCTCGAATGAGAAAGTGACGGTAAATTTCTGTTGAAGTGTTGTCCATCTTGTAGTTCCTTTGTGCAGTTCCTGATCTGTATACCAGTTCGCTAGTATTCCTTCTAACGTGTGAATGAAGTGGTGAGGCCATTCCTATGGTGGTGTCATTTTCCATAGTGTTTTTCACTCTTCCAAGTGTTTCACTGGAGTCCCTAGTCCTTCATATCTCTATTGTTTGTTGTATGTATGTTCTGCGTCAAACCTTATGTGTAGTAATCGCTTACATTGGTACCAGTTTGTGATAGTATCCTTGTGTGTTCCCCACCATATTGCGGGTGTGGCCTTGAGTGCTAAGTCTAGTACCAATAGCCTCTGGTTCTCTAATTCTTTGTCTTCATATTGTGTCAATAATGTTTCCAAATCATTTAGTCCATGGAAACTGGGTGGTTGTTTGATTTCTATACCTATCCATTGTACTGTGCAGTCTATTCTTGCACATCTTCTCGTGGATACTTTGTGTAGTCTCTGCTACCAGTTTTCTATCCCGGTGTCTAAATTTGTTGCACATGAAGTAATCTTGTGCCAACTGAGTACCCTGTCTGCAGTTGGGTTTACACAATCTTCCTCACATGTAGTTGTTCTATAGAACTGGCCAATCTCCTTTAAATCCAGGCAAGTGGGTTTTACAAACCTCTCCCTTTCTGATGGATCTAGTGGTGCTATGACCTTGTACTCTCTGGATTCAAATGTCATTTTCCTTGTCTTCAAGTTAATTATGGCTTGGTTGTCAAACTCCCAATCCAGACCGAGTAGTGTCAGGTATGGTGTTGTGCCATCTACTATTTCAATGACTTCAAAGTATGCTTTAGTGCGCACTCCATCAAGATCTATTGTTACTCCTTTTAGTCTCCCTATTGGTAGGACCCTATGTTGGTTTGCTATTTTTAGTTGGACATTTGAGTATCCCAATGTTGGCTCTCCCATGGATTTCCAGGTTTTCTTAGGTAGCACGTTCACTTCGGATCCTAGGTCTAGTATGATGTCTCCCATATTGAAATCCCCAATGTTAACATTCAGCCTAAATTCCCTACTTGTTCTTCTTCTTGTGTGTAGATGATTGACAATTTTTGGTTCTAGATTTTGTTGTGTCTTGCTACTACATTTCTCTAGGATGTTTTGCAATATTTTCATAGATGAAGGGTCACTTAACATTTTAATGCATGATTGCAAAAATTCTTTGATAGTGCTTACTTTTCCCTTGGGTGGCATTCCGTTGGTATGATCTAATGATGGCGGAATTTCATATTATGGGGATTCATAGACTGGTTGCATAGTGGAGGTCGACGTTGTGTCCACCTTTTGAAATTCTTGTCTGGCTTCCTTAAAAGTCTCCTTTTCTTTGGGAACGTTGAACTTCTTTCTTGGTTCAGTGTTCTTCTTTACCCATTGGTTCTGTGCCGGTTCCTATTGGACTACATCATTTCCTGTCTGTTATCACTATGTAAATTCCCAGAGGTTGTCATGAGATAAGAAGAAATTTATCAGAGGTAACCTTAACCAACCGCTTCGAAACTGGGAGCTAGCCCTACCAGTTTCAAAGAGGGATATCTCTGTGAGTTTTAGATTTGTTTGGATTTTCAAGATTTTAGGCTAATTAGAAAGAATATAACCGAGTTGTTTGCATTGTTTTTTAAATGAAATGGTTGAATATCATTTACGCTTCCATTGGGCTATGGGATTTGTTTTAAAAAGATAGAGGTTAGAAACATATTTTATAAGATTCGTTTCACAGGGTGAGATAGTGCTAACATTGGATTCTTTAAGAATAAAATGGTGTATTGCTGAAAAAGGTGAGATATCAGTTAAAACAAAAAAGAATTTAAGAATTTGTTTGTTATAACATCAGAAGAAAAACATTTAAATATATAAAAGATTAAGAATAGAGTACACAATGGAAAATTATGCAAATTTAACTTATTTTAAAGATTAGATTTAGAAAGACAATGTGATAACTGAGAAGGGAAATTTTTTTATGCAGACAGAGGAAACTTCACCAACAATTAACACACAGGAATCCTGTGAAACTTCTCTTTCTATTACTGGAATAACCTCTTGATAAAAATTACAACGCTTAGAGCTTCATTGGGTGTAAAGATCAACAACCCTCAATACTTTTGAGTTGGAAATATTTATAATAAAAAGTTCCAAATGAACCTGTCATTAATGATCAGGATGTGATAGAGTCTGAGTCTAACTAACTACCTAACAAAATGCAGAAATGTAGTAATTGATGATGATGTGTCGAATCTCTCATGTTGATTTCGGTGAAGGCTATTGGTGAGTCATTTGGATGACTTTAACTGGGTTGGACGCTGATCTGGAAGAGGCTTTACCTTTACTCAATCAACTCACACAACTCATCCCATCTTTGTGTGCTGGGGATGGTAACCTTCAATAGTCGGCAGTAGACTTCGTCCATCTCGGTGTATTTAGCAAAATTTGACTTGATGAGGAAGATGTACTTGATTTTGTGTTGTATACTGAGGTCATGCTACAGGGTCTCCAAGAACACTTTGCCCATGATACTGCCCTGTGTCCCTGAAAACTTGGAACTGTCTTTGGCCATGGTGGTGATCTTTTTCTTGTAATCAGACAAAGTCATTAACTTATCATTTAGGACACGTAGATTAGGAAGACCCTTTTTTTGTAAGGCTTCAATCTTGCTAAAAAATATCTAAACTCCAATGTCCATGTTTTGATCCTTTCCCTCCAACTGCAACATTAATCCTTTTTTAGTCAACACTCGTTTTACTTCGAGGATAGTCTCTGTTCTATCTTCGAATTTCAGTTCTTCTAGCTCTTCTTTGGTTTTTGAGTTCAGAAACTTAATGATCTCATTCATTGCCAAGGGCATGTCACCCAGATCTATTCTTATCCTATCAATGGCCTACCTACTCTTTAACACCAGATCATGTTGCTCGAACATGATTTTCACCATGGGCCAAATTTCATTTATGGATTTCGAGATATCTGTCCATATATTTTCTTTAGCCTCTGCTAATGTCTTGCCTGCCACTGTTTGTTTATGAAGCTATTGTATTTCCTACTTGAGTTCCTCTAATACTTGTCTCTCAATATTGTATCTTGTTTGGAAAGAAGACTTGAGTTCCTGTAGATTTTTCATCTCCATTTTCAGCCTATTGATCTATGTTCCCTGCAGAGTCATTTCCTCCATGGACTTTGTTAGCTCCACAGATTTTTCCAATGTTGCCAATGGAGTTGCCGATGGAATTTACACTATGGTGGTCGTTGGCATAGTTGTTGTACTAACTTCAGCCAAGGGAACTACATTCAATTCAATAACTTCCATAGGGGTTGATTTCTCCTTCTCTTTCAATAATTTTTCTAACTCTACCTCCATTTCCCTGAGATGTGCATTCTACTGCATGATAAGTTTCAACAATTATTCTTTCTCATTTTCTGCCTCAGCTATTTCTTTAGCTTGTGAATCCTCTGTTGGTGGAAATTTTAGTTGTTTTCTCAAATATGTAATGTCAACATTCTTTTTCTTCAACATTTCCTTTGCTGCTTTCACATTCGAAGGATCATACCCAATCTTGAGTACCAGCTCCTATAAGGATTTTATTTTGTTATCCTTTGCAAAAGAGGATATCTTTTCCAACTTCAATTGGGTCTGAACATTGCTTAAAGACACCTGTAACTTTTCTATTATAGAGGAAGCATGTGCCAATGTGGAGAAAACCATTTCTCCAGTTTGTCTATGCAAGTCCATCTGGTCAGCTGGATGAACTTGTTTGGTGTCAAAAACGATAGTTGACCTCTTGTAATCAGTGATATCATTGGATTGAGACACCTATGTTTGCAGAAATGCTAGATGCATTCTTCCTTTCTCTGTGTCAAAGACTGACAACAGCCGATGTTGTGCTGTGGAAGTTTTCTTCCAAAAATGAGACTAGGTGTTGTTGGTCAGCGTCTAGTTCTTCTTTTTAATCATTTCATATTTTTCAAAAATGTTTAGAGGTTCAGATCCTTGTGGAGTTTGGGTGGTCACAACTATCTCTGTATGCTTTTTTGAAGAAGAAGTTAATACCACCTGATGTCTTCTTTCAATCACTATGGCAGAGTAGGGTTCTTCCTCACTAGACATGTGAGTAGCATGAGTGGTTTTGGGTTTCTTACTAGATGCCTGAAACTCCTTTGTTGATACCTCAGTGATTGAAGGAGAGGAATCCTTTCTTGGCATTTTTTATTTAGGTACCTGTGGAGTGGTAGTTAGTGAAAAAGAGGCTGAGGGATCTTCTTGTTGTTCAGTGTCTACCAGAGTATTTGCCTCCCACTCTATTTGGTTCACATACTTTTCGATTTCTGGTTTGAGGATGTGAGCATAAGGTGAACTCTTGTTTTTGGATCTCATATCTGCAATGATCCCAGTCGGATCATAACACCAAATGAAATTGGTGTTGAATTCATTTATTTTAGTAGTTTATCCACCTCTTCCCCAGCAGCTTGATTGTTGCAAATAAATGGTCCTGTTTTCCCTTTAATCCTCATCTGTTGTTTTTTCTTCAGAGACACAAAATGAATGTTGTCTGAGTTTATCATTTGACGAATATACTCCGGTGCAAATATTCGAACAAGCACATATTTGGGCAACTTGTATGGAGCTAGTTCACACCCATACACTCTGATTTTTGTGTGATTCTGGTATAGGAACTAGTCTCCAGTCTTTGCGAGATCTGAAAGGTGTAGAGCTCTTTGGATCTCCTTGTTTATCCTTGGTTATGGTCTTCCACTGAGCATGCCTACCACTGGATGATATAATAGATTGATGAATTGTTTGAAACTAAACTCACTATCTGTCTTTATCAATCTTCACCATGAGAAAGGAAAATTTGTTTGCTTGATAAAACATGAACATGTAGGCCAATATTGAAGAATACCGGAACATGCCTTCCTTAGGGAAATTTTCCAACTAGTTGTGTAGGTTCTCGGCCAAGAAACCGTTGTAGTCGAAATGGGTGGTCACTTTCTCTTCAACAGAGAAAATGGTCAGGAAACCTAAGATAGGTTCATCCACCCATTCATTTGAGTAGTAACCGAGAAAACAACACAGTGTTGAGATAATTTGATTTCCCTTTCGGAAAGTATGGACGAGTGATAGGGAGTATTTTTCTTAGGGAATTGGGCATCTTGTGGAAGGAACAACTCGAAGATTTGTGCTCTTTGGGGAAACGTCAGGTTATGATACAATTTTGTCAGGATTTCAATTGTGAGGGGAGAACATGGCTCGAATTTGGGTACTTGCATCATTTGATCGATGGTCTCAGGTGTAATTAGGAAAAAAAAATATCCGGTCAAAGACACTATGGCTCTCTAATCAGGGAGGTAGTGAGCTTAGAATTCAAGGGTGAATTCAGGAAAGTGATAGACTTGGGGAAAATGATACAGGGGGAGATTTGACTACCAAAGACTGATTTCAATGCTCTGATCAATGAAGGTGTCTCTGAACCATGACTATAGCTCAACAAAGTCAAATTCAGACCTGGTTTCTGAGATTAGATATTCTTTGTCAGCTAATGGGATCCGGTCGAGATAAATTGGAGGTGGGAGAAAAGGATTTTCTTCTGCATTTGACTTTTTCCTTTGGGTGCCATTGATTTCCATAGATACCTTCACACTGAACACATGTTAGTAGATGAAAAACTCTGGTTGGATGAGGTGTTGCAGAGTTGAAGGAAAATGAGTCTTTGATACGCAAGGAGTGTGAATGGAATGGGAACCAACCGAAACGGGGTTGAATTTGATCGAATGGGTATCCTTTGGGTGAAAAAGGTTAGATCAGATAAACAATGGGTATGTGGTCAGTCATAAATGTCCAACATGTTGTTTAGAGCGTGAGAGGGCAGGATGAAAGACATCTGATGTGTGTCTCTGGTCAACGTATGCACTGGTGATTGGGGGAGAATGGGAAAGATATGAGTTGTAATGGTTAGATGGATGGGACGTGATGACGAGGTCGTGACATGGAACTTGCAGAGGGTGGTTGTGGGATGTGATACCTTGGGATGGTGGTGGTGAGTTGTAAAGATGGTAGGCAGTAAACGTTTGGAGAGGGGAGTTAGGATGCAATGAGGTGATGCCATGTTGAGGTGGGGCCCGCCTGGACTTTGCTTCATTCCAACCCCCCCCCCCCCATACACTATTAAAGGTTGAACATATGGGGGGGTCTGGGATACCTTGCTGACCATTGATCTAGGTGAAGATGGATTAGCCACTGATTTGGGCACGTTCTTTAAACATCACTTTAGACCCCCCCCCTTCATTAAAGGTAGAACGGTCGGGGGGGGGGTATGGAATCTCATATGGACCATCCTGTCACATGCTGATGGGATGACCGTAGATCTGAGCGCACACTTTAAACATATTTTCGGACCCCCCCCTGCCACCATTAAAGGTCAAATGATCGGGGGGGTCTGAAATGTTTCTATAGTCGTCCATTTTAGCGCTGGTGAGGGAACCGTTGATCTGAGCGCACCTTTTAATTACCTTTTCAAACCCACCCCCCCCCATCGTTAAAGGTTGAATGATCGGGGAGGTTCAGACTCTTTTCTGGTCTGTAGATTTGGGCACCCACTGCTCAATCATAGATCTAAGCCCGATCTTTAATCCCCATGGCGCGATTCAATATGTGATGTAGAAACTTACACTTAATGACTTTTTATGGGTTTTGTGCACTGCTTCTTTTTCTTTTTATCACCATGGGGTTAGAAAAACATTTCATCATAAAAAATCATGCATTTTTCATCTATCATCTTACATATTTTATTTGGAGGAAGTTGTCTAACCTATGTCCTAACCTACTCATTTGCTTCTTTATCCTGGATTAGACTATTGGACTAAGAAAATAATCTACCTAGGGGATATTTGACCAAGATTAGACTGTTTGGTCAAATTTATTCACTAACTAACTTGATTACTTGGCTAAGGTTAGACAGTTTAGCCAATCTTATTCACTAATCCTAGATACTTAAATTTAAAATACTTGGCCATGTTTAAACTGTATGGAGCAAGTCATTGTCATTTCATGGGGCTTTATCCTTTTTATTTTATGCCATCTTTTCTTTTTCTTTTCTTTTCTTTTCTCTCTCTCTCTCTCTTTTTCTTCTTTAAATGCAACAATATATGCAAGTCGAAAAAACTAAAGGGACAAAATTGCAATCAACATTTGATCCTATAAATTATAGGGTTATAACAGTGGCTCCACCTGGGGATGGTATCCTCCTTGCGATATGCCAAGAATCATGTTTCTAGTTGTCTTGAAAAACTTCCTCTAGAGTTTCTTCTGTTATCTGACTTGCTTTATTTTGAAATTTTGATGACATTTTTCAGTGTCTTAGGGCCTTCTCTGCAGGCTTCAAACACCTCAACAAAAAACACCTACACCTAGAATACTTGTAAAATAAATGATATGTACAGTGAAATGGAACGGTGGTCTCTATACTAAGGTGGAAAGTAATGCTTCAACATCCTGCCATTTATAGGTCCCCCTGGTAGGTATGATCCATCACTATTAGCAAGTAGAAAAGGATTATTTCCTCTTAAGGCATGAATTGTGTAAGGACCCTTCCACAAGCTATCGAACTTTCCATGTTTACCTTTATCTTCATTTATGGAGTCCCATCTCAAAACTAGATCACCCAATTCAAAGTTATCCTCTTTGGTTTTCTTGTCATAAATCTTTTTAATATTTTCCTAGATCACTTGCGTTCTGTTGTAAACTTCTTCTCTGGATTGCATTAGGTGGATCATTTGATTTATTCTTTGTTGGACATCATTTGGTTCTTCTTGTGTTTCCTACAATAGCTTCATGACTGGAACTCCTAATGAAAGGGGAAAAAATGCCTCTGTGCCATACACCAATTGGTATGGAGACATACCAATCAATATTTTGGTGCTTATTCTGTCAGCCCAGAGTGTGAAAACTAACTTATTATGCCATGATTTCTTGTTTTCCTGTAGTGTCTTTCTGATAATGTTCACCAGAATTTTATTAGAAGACTCAGCTAGCCCATTTCCTTGTGGATAATAAGTCGTCGAGTGTCCCAAAGTAATATGATATTGATTACCAAAATCTATGAGCCTTTTGGATATGAAAGCCACTGCATTGACAACTATACTTTTTTTGGGGCATCCAAAACGAGACAAAATGTTAGTTTCTAAAAACTTGATGATGACAAAGTCGGTAGCTTTCCTGTATGGTACAACCTCAATACACTTGGTGAAGTAGTATGTGGTTGTGAGGATCCATTTATGTTGGCCCGAAGAGGGAGGATGTATTTCACCAATGAAATCTAGCCCCCATTGTTGGAAAGGAGATTCAACAAAGATGGGTTTCATTGGGAGAGGTAGAAGATTCCTTTTACCTTCAAAAATCTGACACTTGTGGCAAGAAGTAACCTTCTGGTGAACATTAGGAAGATGAGTAGGCTAGTAAAAGCCATCTCTCAGAATCTTGTTATTTGTGGTCTTCTAGCGCAGGTGCCCACCACAATCTCCTGCATGAAAATCTTGAAGAACTTTGCCAGCTTCATATTTTAACAAGAAATTAAGCAAGATACCACCAGGATCTTTCCAATAGAGATTGCCTTCCAAAATACAAAATTTCAATTCTTTCAATTTAACAAATCTAGCTTTGGTTATAGTCAAACTTGGAGGAGCCTGTAAATTGTGGAGTACAAAAATGAGGTATACATACTAAGGGGAATTTAAGAATGCCTCGTTTATATTTGGAGTCGCCTGCTCTTCTGATCCGTCTACTGCAGCCAAAAAGTTAATATCCAAATCATGAAAATTAGACTCAGCCATTAGTTTGGCTAAACCATGTCCTTTGATTAGTTTAGTAGGTTTTATTTCAATGTCGTATTCCAGAATAACCGCAATCCATTTTTCTCTTCTTCCATCCGGATTATCCTGGGTCACGATATCCTTAACCACTATTTTGGGACGTATGAAATTATGTGAGAGTGGAGAATATAGACCCTAAAATATTTTATAGCCTTTACCAGAGCGAAGGCTTGTTTCTCCATAATGTTATAATTCAATGTTGTGTCTCTTAAAGCTTTGCTGAAAAAATATATGGGTTGCTCGTACCCTTCATTGTTTTTCTACAACAATACCACTGCTATAGTGTGCTCAGATGTGAAGGAGAAAAGATAAAAGTATTTGGTATAGACTGGGATAATCAGAAATGGGACTTGGGTGAGAGCATGTTTCACTTGCTCAAACGACTGTTTGGACTCGGCATTCCATTTGATTTTTGTGTCCTTTTTCAACATATTGGTGATATTCATGAGAAGTTCGGCCAAGTTTGGTATGAATCTTCTAAGGAAATTTATTTTTCCAATGAAAGATTGCAATTCTTTGATGTTCCTATGGTGTTCCACCTTCTTGATAGCTTCTATCTTGCTGGGATCTATTTTAATTCTATCTTTTGAGATTATGTGTCCCAATAGTTTACCTTCCTCTAACCCAAAAAGGCTTTTCTTAGGATTCAATGAAATCCCAAATTTCCTGCACTTCTCAAACACACGTCTGAGGTGGAGAAAATGTTCTTCATCGGATTTGGAGTAAACAGCTACATCATCCAGATAAATGACTATAAATATCCCAGTCTCATCCACAAAGGCAATATCCATTGCTCTTTGGAAAGTAGCCCCGACGTTCATCAGATTGAATGGCATCTTCACATACATGAAGGTTCCCCAGGGTGTGGTAAAAGTTGTCTTCTCTTGATCTTCTAGATGGACTAGAACTTGGTTGTAACCAGAGAAACCATCTAGTAAGGATATCCTACTGGATTCGACCACCTTCTGTAAAAATATGGTCCATTTTAGGTAAAGGGTAATTGTCTTTGAGGGACACTTTGTTCAAATTTCTGAAATCTATACAGAGTCTGATCTCTCCAGTCTTCTTCCTATTCGGAACTAGATTAGAAACCCATTTGGAAAATCTCAAGGGGACTATAATCTTGGCATCATACATCTTTTTGATTTCTTTCTCTATCAGGGGAAGCAACTTGGGATTAATTCTCCTAACTTTCTGTCTGAAATGTTTGTGTTCTTCTTTTATGGGAATCCGGTGTTGTATGATACTCGTTTCATAGGATTTCAAGTCCTCATAGCCCTAGGCAAAAACATCTATATATTCCTTAAAAATTTCAATGTATTTTCTTTTTTTCTCTGGTGGTAGGGATTTAGACAGTTTTATCATTTTGGGGTTTTCTTCTGTTCCTATGTTGCAATCTTCAACCTCTTTACCGCTAGCTTCAATTTTTGGTTTTTTGGCCACATTGTTAAAATCAAACAAGTCTTCCAGCAGAACTAAACCTCTAGGTAACACATTATTTTTCAACTA
>SNQJ01S0090266.1:33024-44749 GCA_010110895.2 Picea sitchensis | reverse complement strand
AACTCTCTAACCGTGAGGAATTATGTGACATTCCACATACCACCGGAAATGACATGACAAGAACTATCCATCTAGGATATTTTTCCTGACAAATTCACTTTCCTTCATCTCATTATTCCACAATTTAGCATGGGTTCTCTTACTCCACGAAGCGTCTTCCCGTGAGGGCTTTCACCATAAGGGGACCACTTTGGAGTTCATCCATATTTACTTCTTATCAACCACGACAAAAAAATAATGAGTCATATTTACATCAAACACTATTGGGTCCATTACCCAAACCTTTGTGCTATGGGTCTTTCTTCAAGGGTTGACATCAAAGACAATCAACCTTAATCAACAATCTCCCCCTTTGGCATTGATGACAACACTCTGATGCAACACTGAAATCATATCACTCATGCTCTCCCTGAAACCATGCCTCTGTCCTCTGCATCTGATAAATCTCTCCCCCTTTTTCATCAATGGCAAAGGTATCTTTCCATCCAGGGTTGCTCCCCCTAACAGACTGTCATTTTACGGTGCTTCCTCGTGTACATCTAAGACATGTAAGATAAGCATTGAAAAAGCATTCATTTTTGGAGTAGAAATAACTGCAAGTCTTTGGCGAAGATATTCAAAGGCTTCTCGTGGAAGTGGTTTTGTAAAGATGTCTGCCACTTGTTCTTTTGTGCCCACATACTCAACTCTGATGTGCTTTTCTGCAACTTATTCCCGTAGAAAGTGATACTTGATTGGAATGTGCTTAGTCTTGGAGTGCATCACTGGGTTTTTTGAGATGTTGATGGCACTTGTATTATCACAATATATTAGAATGGGCTCATCATACTCAACCTGTATATCTGTCAAAGTTTGTTTCATCCAAAGAACTTGTGTACAACATGTTGTTGCTGCAATATACTCTGCCTCGGCTGTAGATAGAGATACCAATGATTGTTTCTTGCTTAGCCATGATACCAAACACTCACCTAAGTAGAATGCTGCTCAACTGGTGTAGATAGGTCATCAATACAAAACTGCCCAATCACGCATCTGTGTAGGCCATAAGTGATAGATATTTTCCTTTGGATATAATCCAAACTCTTATGTTCCTTCAAGATGTCGAAGATCCTCTTTAGCTTCTAATACATGTGATTCCTTTGGTCTTTCTTGAAATCATTCCACTTGTCCGGCGCACGCATTACATGCAGTGGATCTTTGTCACATATGGTAGAGCGCCAATCATTGACCTATGTGCCTCTGATCGTAGACTTTGAATCATCATCTTTGCTCAACTTACGGCGGTTTGCATGGGAGTGATAAGCGGTTTGCAATCTTCCATTAGGACCTCTTTAGCATTTCTCGGTATACTTGGTTTGAGAAATAAAAATTCCTTCTGATATTCTTTGACATGTCGAGTCCCGAGAAAAAGGATAGTTCTCCAAGTAATGACATTTCAAATTCCTCTGCATGTCTTTTGCAAATTCGCGCTTAACTGTCATCATCACTACCAAAAATAATATCATCTTCAAACTTCAATTAATAAATATTACCTTGACTTACAGCAAGTGTAGAGGTTGTTGTCTACGCTCATACGAGAACCCTGCGCCTTGTTGTAGATACTTATCCATTCTGGATTACCATGCTCTAGGAGACTGTTTAGACCATACAAGGCCTTCTTTAATTTTACACATAAGAACGTGTTCTCGACGAATTGAAATCCTTCGGTTTGTTCAATGTAGACTTCTTCTTCAAGTTCCCCCATTGAGAAAGATGATTTCGTCCATTTGATATTCTTTAACATTTTTTGAGCATGCATAAGCTAAAGAAAATGGATTGCTTCCATAAATGGTGGGGCATATGTCTCTTCAAAGGTGATTCCTTCAATCTGTGCATATCCTTTACATACCAATCTAACTTTGTTCCTTGTAACCTATCATCTTCATTCAATTTATTCTTGAAAACCATTTTGTGCCGATCACATTCTTATTCTTTGGTCTTGGAACCAATTCCCAAGTGTCATTTTCTCTTTGATCAATTCTTCATCCATGGCCTTATTCCAAATTCATCGCTAGCGGCTGCTTCAAAGCAGTTTGGTTTCAATTGTAGATAAGAGTGCTAGGTGTTTGTTGGTGAACAAATTTTCCTTCTAGTTGTTCTTTAGTGCTTCTTCAATTCTTTTATCTTCTTCTAATTTGAGCCTTCAATTTGTAATCATTTGTTCTAGTTCTTGGTGTTTTTTTCTTATCTAGTTCTGCTTTATGGTTTCTTGTTTTTCTTCTTTTCTCTTCGATAACTTCTATGACACTCATTAATTCTTCGAGTCAACTTCGCCTCTTCAATTTCTTCTTCATATGATTCTTCATATTCTTCTTGAACTTCTTTATGAGAGTCTTCTACTACCATGAATAGAACTCACGATTTCACTATCGACTTCACCTTCATCGATGATGAGATGTCTTCTTTGGTGCAAAAGTTTTCTTGAAAATTTTCTTTGGTTATTTTACCTTTATATGTTTGTCGCCTCTTGAGTAAACTTTATCATTTCTCTTTTCTTATGAGGACATTTGTTAGCAAAATGATCAATACCATCTGGTCGCTACAGAAATTAAAGGAAGCTTACCTGTATTGCCTACAGTTGGTTCCCCTTTAATTACGTATTTTGATGAAGTTGTTACTTCTTCATCATCTTCGAGGCATCCCTTGCTGCTGCTATATTCTTCTTGTTCCTTTTTTTCTTTTGCTTTGATCTTTTTGGATGCTTTGAAATTTGCTTCTTTTTACATGTCACGGATTTTCTGATGGAGTTCTCTTCTCATCTCATATCTTGTGAAGATTCCATGCAGGTTAGATCCATGCTTATTGGGTTTATATCCAATCTTTCTTCTAGTGCTTATATTTTAGGGTTGAATCTCATGGGAAAAGATCTTAGTACCTTTTGAACAATTATAGATTCTTGATTTCTTCTCCCAATCCTATGATTGCATTCAACATTTCATCATTTCGTAAGAAGAGAATTGCGATATCTTCATCTTCCTTCATTTTAGTTGTTGAACTAACCTCTGTAGTTGAAGCTTTGATTGTTTGACTTTTGAATCTCCTTCATAAATATTTGAAGCTTGTCCCAAATCTCTTTCTTGGTTACAATGTGCAACTTTTGGTGAATACCATATCTTGAGACCATTCTAAAGTGCATTTATGGCTTTGAATTATTCTCACCGAGTTACACTACTTTGTCACTTGTTGGTGGAGCTACTGGTGTTATGTATCCATCTACAATTGATTGTAGGCAGAAATCCACGACTGTTGCTGTATATATGCCTTCATCCTTATGCTCCAAACATCTTTCTATCCACCAAGCTGTGGTATTCCATTTTTTATCTGAGTTGGTACTCTCCATGATCTACCTTCGGTGGTTAAACTGATTTATAAAGGAAACTGCTCCTAATACCAATTGTTGTATTACTGCGAGGGGGGTGAATCGGTAATAGCGTAATTATAATCATTTTTCTCAAATGTTATATCAATGTAGGTATTATCCAATAATGAAGCGGTAATAAATAAACAATCCACGCACATGCCACGATTACCGGTGTTCTCGTGGAAACCCAAATCGGAGAAAACCGCGGAATGTTTTTTTCTTATGTCTTGAAAAATTACATTCATTGGAGCACCAACTTCCTTTGTTTTAGCTGCAAGCTGGAAGGAGGCTCCAACCTCCCTAGTTTCTCGGGCTACAACGGGGAAGCTCAACTCCCAAATCTCATTACAACGGAAGGAGGCCTATTTGGAAGGTGGCTACAACCCTTTGTCCTTGCCCCGTCCACGCCCTGAAGTAAGTAGAATGATGGAACCAACATTCACACTATCCAACTGCGAGATATGCTGTTGTAAACTGCTACAATAATCTGAACCATGCATCAACACGTACCATAAACAAGTGCATCAACCATGCCAACCTATACCTCAACCTGCAAACAACCTGTACCATAAACAAGTGCATTAACCGGCGGCCACCAACCTGTAATCAGCACGTACCATAAACAAGTGCATCAACCCAAAATGCACCAACCTATAATCAACACATGCCATAACAAGTGCGTCAACCATGTGCCAGTATGTTTTAATCATGTTTTAAATACTCATAAACTATGAATCATCAATATTTACCAACATCATCAACTATACACTTCATGTATGTGTCCATCATCAACTCTTGTCTCAACCATGCCTCAACATGTGCCTGGCAAGAAAAGCCCTCATCAATTTTATCATCCAAATATGATTTTAGCTCTATAATAGACCTAGTGTATATGATCCGCATTCTACAAACCTTCCTTAACTTTAAAACAAGATACTAGCATTTTCTGCATCAAACTTTTCTTTTAGTCTCGTACCCTAGTTTTGGATTAGTCAACAACCCTAACTTGAAGTAATCATAACTTTGGATCTGTAATGTATAAAGCTCACGAAGCGGATACACAATGTTCTTGGGTGTGTTTATGCAGTCATCCAAGTGGCATACTTGTAACCTCGAGAAAAGGGTTATAGCAAAATGATGAAACCTTGTTGAATTACGTGTATTCTAGAAGCTGACAACTTGTGAGGCGTGCCCCACACAAAATATTTGATGAAATGATAGCAAGAACTATTCTGAGCAATACTACAGAATGTACCCTAGCAAAACATTTGGTCTCACTTAATTTGGATCTGTTATGAAGAAGTTATGACGTTTTTCCCGAAACACTGATTTCGACTAGTTTGAGGATTGACCCTCAAACCCTATTTTCCGCAGAGTGCTTAACTCCCAAAATACAATGACCACAAGATGGTGCAACCCTGAATGCATTGGATATGTTTTCTCACTTGAATAGAAATTTCACGGTCTGAATCGTCCCAGAAAAACGTTATAGCTAAAATGGTGATATGACATGTAAAATAGCATGCATAGAAAGCATCATCGAAAGAATTTATCCTTCCTTTGATTAATGTTTTTCTTCACTTTCCTCAATTTCGGCTTAGATATCATTTGTAAACCTCGAAGAACCTATAGATATTCAATATTCTCAGAGTGTGTTTCAAATTAGAGAGCCTTGCCTCTTATTTATACTCTCAAAGTGGCTTCCTTAAAAACATCTTCTAGGTCCTTGGCCCTCCTTATTTTAGGGTTGGGTCCACTTCTAGTTTCTCCATTAAAATTATTATTGAAATAATTTATTTTGTATTCACTTTGAATTATAATACCTCATCACTTCACTTTATTATTTACCTTTTAAAATCTCTTAAACCACTTTGATTACTTTGACCTTTTTGGGGCTTCTAGATGACATGTGAGGGTCCTCCAACCCGTGAGCCATAACTCTCAAACCATGAGGGAGTTATGTGACGTTCTACATACCATAAAAATGACACCTTGATGTACTATCCATATAGAATAGTATTATCTAAAAATATATCATAGCTCACACCGTTACCCATCAAACAAACTTGGGTCCATTACCCAAACACAGGGTCTCCAACTTCTCATGGCCATAACTCTCCTTAGGTGAGGAATTATGTGACATTCCACATACCACTTTGGAAATGACATGACAATAACTATCCATCTAGGATATTTTTGACAAATTCTTTCCTTCATCTCATTATTTCTGATTAACATGGGTTCTCTTACTCCACAAAGCGTCTTCCCGTGAGGGATTTCACCATAAGGGGACCACTTTGGAGTTCATCCATGTTGCACTTCTTATCAACCATGAAAAACAATAATGAGTGTTACATCAAACACTATTGGGTCCATTACACAACCTTTGGTATAGGTCTTTCTTCAAGGGTTGACATCAATGACATATTAAAACTCAATAGTATGCCTTCTTCATTATCTTAATGAGATTTGTTTTGGATGACTCGACCAAGATATTTCCCTCTGGATAACATGTAGTGGAATGTCCCACCTATATGTTGTAATTTTTGACAAAACTTCTAGCAGTTTGGAATATTTGAAAGCTTGAGAATTATCAGTTATGATAATCTTTCAGGGGCATCCAAACCCTGCTAGAATGTTTTCCTTAAGAAACTTGATGATGACTGAATGAGTTCTTTGCTGAATCTTTTTCCTCAAAACTTCCATAGATGAGATTGAATCAGTTGTTGCCACAGTGGGGATTGCCTCCTGCTTGGTGAACATGGATGGAGATTTTAGGGGCTAAATTTCTCTCTGGGCTAATTTTCCATGGTTTTTCCAAAAATTGTTTCTCTATTCAAAGATCAATTAGTCCAAATTCTATAGGATAAAATTATTTTGCCTTAAAGTATAAAATTTTATACAAACTATACAAAATCATTAATATTTGGAATATTTTTTACAAAACAAATGGTGAAAACATTTTGTGGATTGACATATGAAGGATTAAAGTAAAGACCGTAGGGTTTCTGCATTTTAAGTAAAATTTCCATCCTTAAAATCATCCTTGTTGGTGAGTAGTTTGTTGGCTCTCACCATCCATTTTTGCCGTCGACTTGAATTTGGGTAGATTTCAACATTGAATCATAAATTATATTTGGAAAGGTGTTTCTATTTTGACAGGATTAAGTGGGAGAGGTTACAATTTCTACTTCCCTGCAAACATATGACACTCTACAAAATCCCTAACCATGCAGTTGACATCAGAAAAGAAGGAGAGCCAATAATAACCAACTATGAGAATTTTGTATGTTAAGCTCTCGAGGCATGATATTTACATATCCATTGATGAAACTCATTTATATTCTCCTCAATCTCTTCTTCAATCAGGACATTCAACATAATTCCTACTAGATCTTTTAGAACAAATTTTCTCCCTCAATGCAGTACTTCACATCTTTGATCTTGATGAACTTGTAGCCCTATTTCCCTGTGGTGAGAAATTCGGGTGTTGAAGGTAAAACAGTATGTCTTTGTACCAATCATATTTAGAGAACTTAGGGCTCACCTATGAAAATGGCTCTTGTGTTTCATCTTCTCCTTGCCTAGTTTCCACGATCTTTGTTTTCTTAAGGTTTAAATCAACGCCCTCGTAATTTGATTCAACCATGAGTTTATCCAACCATTGTCCTTTTACCAACATGGTGGGTTTTGTCTCCAAATCATACTCTTAGTTTGGCAAATCCACTTGCTTCTTCGCCTCCTTTGGTGAATGTGACATCCCCAAAAATAAATTATTTTTTTGAATTTTTTTTTTTTTTTTTTTTTTTTTTTGTTTTTTAGTAAATTCGAAATTGGAAAATGTGCACCATTATGGCAATTCCAGTCTGAATTTGGTAGAATTATGAATTATTATTATATTTGTTGGTAGAAGTCTGGTTATTAACTAGCATTTGAATGATGGATGTGTATGAAAATGGAATATTTGATAATTATTCTGCAGGAGGACAAATGAACAACCATGTTGAATTCAGCTAACCATGACTCCATGAGTGGTGGAACATGTTGGAACTACCTGAGGTCTGATTTTTACAAGTGGAAAATTAGAGGTTTGGCCACTGGCGACCAGAAAATGGGGGATTGAGAGAAAACTGAAAAGAATTCCAAGGGAGGAAAAGACCCTAAGAGCAAAATATTGTTTCAATAGCATATGTGAGGGGGTAGGACACTACCAAGTATGTTGGAAAGGAATTTACCTCTTGTTGTTATAGAGCATTTTTTAAAGTGTGAGGCAGGAGGGTATGTTGGGAAAATGTCTTCTTGATTTCTTGTTATTACTTATGAACACTATTGGTGAGTGTGAGGCAAGAAAAGATTTCTGAAGTTGAGCATTCTTTGAGGAGGAGTTATGAGTTTGCTCTCATGGATTCATGGTCAAACTAGGGTGAATGGGGACAGGCTGATTTTAATTTTGCCTTTGTTCTCGGTTGGGAGGGCGTGGTTTCCCTTTGTCTTCCCTTGGCTTGTTTCAAATATGCAAAATCTTCTCTCTCCATTTGAATGATTATGTATACATTGTATTGCATCTAGTTGAATGATTGTATCTAATTACTATATTGCATTTGGTTGAATGATTGTATCTAATTACTGTAATGCATATGGTTGAGCGATTGTATCTAATTACTGTAATGCATCTAGTTGAATGATTGTATCTAATTGTTGTAATGCATCGTTTTATATGATCATATACTCGAAGAATGAGATTACTATATCTAAATTGGGTATTCTATCTCACGTAGGTAGATTGAATTCTGAGGTATAACCACAGGTCCTTAAAAGTTTGTATGGATACAATAATCTGAATCTCTCTTTATGACCTGATTAGATTTTGTATGGAAGTTATAATGCTCTTTATGACTGGACTAGATTTTGTATGCAAGTTAGAATTTATTTTAATTACTAGGTTATGGGGTGGGTTGATGTGATTTAATTATGGAAGTAATCAATTTCTGAAAACTTGACTTCTGTTATAATAGAGGCATTTCCTTCAGGTCAAAATTCCGGTATGATCATCTGAGCATGAACAGTTTGAGAACTAGTCTATATGTATATTGGAATAAATATATTTCTGTAAATGCAATTTAAATTCACAAATGAAATACAGAATCTAATGTCTATATGAACAATTGTATATATATATATATATATATATATATATATATATATAGAAGTTCTTTCCTACGGGAAGACATTACAATGAAATACAAAACCCTAGGGCTACATAAATCTTTACACATATACAAAAATATAAGCATATATCCATAGGAATTCTTCTTATATTCTGAATATGAGGAAGTTTCGACAAATCTATAACTGCAAGTATAAATTAAATGCATCAGAGTTGGAATACTCTAGTTAAAGAAACAACCAATATACTTCATCTAATTTAAATCGAATACAGTAGACCAAAAGATACCAGTAAATCCATTGTTAAACTATGGAAAAACTCTTTCCTTTCTATAACGAGATAGGCCAATGGTATAAAATAGATTCGAGTTGCATAAATAATGAATACAATGTTTGAATTTGAGAGACATAATTACTTTGACCCAGATTATCGTTTCGAGTGAATTCGACTAGGACTGTCTTTCAATATTTAAAGAAAAGAAGTATATTACATAGTTGGCCAGAATCTTTATTCAATTACATATTCAATACTTATACAGGAACTCGCGTTATGCCATAAATGGAAGAACAACCCCAAGGGTTTACTCCAACAAACATTACAGTAGACACAGAACTAGTTACAACAGAGCTAGTTGAATCATGATCTCCTTAGATGATGCTAGAACCTGTAGAGTTAGCTCGAGATGTGAGAGGTTCGGAACCGGAATACCTTTTGCGCAGGAGGCAGTGACAGGTATTCGAGGCTTGCACGGACGGAGACCCTGCAAGTAATCAAATACTGTAAACATTAGTCTTTATTCGATAAATAAGTATCAAACAAAAGTAGATTACAATAAGACTATACAAGTTAAACCGATGTTTCCCTTCCACAAAGATACTTATCTTGTTGATGCATGGGTTCGAACCCTTGCCCCATCGCCTAATGTTTGTTTAAATGTTCGGGCCGAGGGAGGAGGACGCAGTACATTCTCTGATGCGTCCTCACGACAACAAGGCCCACCATTAGTGACAATAACAAATTTTCATAGACGAAATTCTTCACTTGTAAGCTGTATAAATTTGCCACAAGAGCAAGCTAAAGCAATAACACAGATTTTTCATACAGATTATGGACACAATTTAAGGGTTAAATTTAAATCAATCCTGAACCAAATCTGTAATGAACTTATATACTTAACCAACAGTATCAATAGTAAAGAACGGATTCATGCCATAGGAATTTCCTATATAATATTCAAGTACCCCGAAAGCATATGATAACCTCAGTAAAAAGAAGACTAGTCGAGGGTCTGACAGAATTACARAATGACCACTCCATCCATTCTAGGAGAGATAAATGAAGTAAAGTTTAACATCTTACCCTACTCAAACAGAAAGAGTCTACACTTATGAACTATGCACAGGACCAACCTATCTCCGTGAGACTCTTTGAGGAAGAACGATAATAGGAACAACGAAAACAACCGACTTATATACCACAACAGTTCATCGGGATACTTTTCGTAAGACCTCTACCTTCCACAGTTAAACGAAATCCGATCACTTACTTCTGATATGACGAATGTTTTCGAAAAACCCTAACTTCGAAAGGTTTCGATAACTACTGCCAAGGGATCTCAATCGCCTGACCATAGAAGGAATAATGACAATCTCAGGGAGGAAGCGTTTTCCTTTAAGACTAAGGGTGACCTCGAAAGGAATTGCAGAGAAGCTTCCGACAAAGAAGAACACAACAAGCGTGAAAAGGTTACTACAGTGACTGACAGAACAATCAAATACTTAACATTTTTTGAGGAGTACGCCCTCCTTATTAGCTATTTCGGTAATGGGTTTAAGAACTTACCAGGCTCTCAATCGCGCCAATAGTTACACCATGGAGTGACCTCCTTCACTCACAAACTTGGCCTTTGAAATTTCGGGCAAGCAGAACCTCTTCGGAAAGGAAAACTTAGGAATGATAAAACTGTAAACCCACTTCGAACCCTAAGCGTCACTTCGATGCCTTGTAGTAAATGCAGGGAGTGTGGAGGATGGGTAGGCATGTGAGAGTGGCAGATTGAAAGTGACACGTCGTATATGGGGCCCAATAAATACAAGGGAAGCGCAAGGTGGCCATTAATTGAAGGTATAGAGCTTTAAATTTTACGACAGTATACCTCCTCTTCCACTCAAATAATGGTTTCGATTTGACATCGTCATAACTCAGTTTGAACTAGTTCTCACCCTCTATGTAAATCCGAGACAACATTTAGATCATAGCTGTCAACTTTTCACTCGCATTTGGGTTTATCACTTTCTGCACAGTCAACCACCGTTTTAAGGAAACCACAATAAAACCAGGACTTAGTAGTTAGGTTAGTTGTCTGGTGTAAGAGAAAAGAGAAATGCCCGACCGATGACTCTTATGACTAAGTACCAGCTAAAACTACCTAGGATAACACCCACAAGGGGGTTTGTGCATAAACTTGGTATTCTTGAGATTTTTTAAAATGTGAGTTGCAACGTGCATTGTAAACTACCCCTTACTTAGGTATTTATATGGGTAAAAATTTCCAAAGCAGAAGGGGGCTTGCCAAAGTCTTGAGGACCTTTCCTTATAACTTTCCACTCTTGATATAAATAGGGAATCTTGTGGTAAGTATAAATCCAGGAGTTGTAGCAAGGATTTTATGTTAGATTTCTGAAGCAAGGTTAGTACAAAGATTCATAATCAAGTTGACGACAGGGTTGCTTAATTAGAACCCTTTTCTACCAAGAAATTATGTATAGATTTTTATTTTTTTAGGGTAAATATTAGGATCATTACACTTAGGCTTAATGAGAATGTATTTGATAGAACTGCTAGGCACATAAGAAAATGTATTGGAGTGCAAGATATAATCTATGAAGGATTTCAATGATTTAACGAGGGCATATGCTTGCTTCTCCAATTTATCGTATGTTAACTCTACATTTATCAAAGCTCTGATGAATTAGGCTATAGGTTGCTCCCGACTTTCATCATTTTTCTGGAGCAAGACAACAACTATAGTATGTTGAGAAGTAAAAGAAAACATGGAAAAGTATTTATCATAATTTGGGATGACTAAAACTGGTGATTCTCCCAATGCTTCTTTGATTGTTTGAAAAGATTCTTTGGCCTCAATATTCCATTTCACT
>SNQJ01S0090263.1:0-32962 GCA_010110895.2 Picea sitchensis | reverse complement strand
ACAACTATACAAGAGAACCAGATCTATATGTAAGACTCAACTAACATTTTCAGCACCAACTGAGATGAGGCAACAATCCTCAACATATATTAATCTGTCAACATAAACAAGTGCATCAACCATGCACCAACCTGTGCCAAACAACCTGTAATCAACATGTACCATAAATAAGTGCATCCAACCATGTACCAAGTATATACTAATAATGTTTCAACTACTCATAAAAAATGACTCATCAATATGTACCAACATCATCAACTATACACCTCATGTATGTGCCAACTCATCAACTACTTGTCTCAACTATGACTAGTTTTGGATTAATCAACAACCCCAAATTGAAATAATCATAACTTTGTACCTGTAATGAATAAATATCTGAAACTGATACACAATGTTCTTCAATTTTTTTTATGAAATTCCTCCATGTGGAAGTACTTGGAACCTCTTAGAAAAGGAGTTATAGCAAAAATGACATACCTTGCTAAATTCTGACTTATTTTAGAGAGCGACCTTGTAGAGTGTGCCCCACACAACATATTCATTGAATTGATCTAAAATTGTTTAAAAAAATACTATAGACTGTACCCTAACCAACAAATTTTGTCTCATTGAATTTGGATCTGTTATGAAGAAGTTATGATGTTTTTACCCGAAACACTTGCTTTTGACTAGTTTCAGGACTAGCCACAAACCCTATTTTCCATGGAGTGTAACTCCCAAAATACAACGAACCACAAGCTGAATTTTTTACCACATATAATTGGATATGTTTCCTCAATGGAATATCAATCCCATGGTCTGAATAATTATAGAAAAAAATTATAGCGAAAATGGTGAGAGGACCTGTAAATAACATACCTTAGAAAGCATCATGAATTTTTTTTATCCTCCCTTCAATTCCGGCCCTCTTTTCTTCACCTTCCTTCTGAAATTTTTCTTAGATATCCTTGGTTACCTCAGTCACCTATATATCTTCAATATGCTCAAGTGTTCCACACCAAAAATGCTCAAGAAGCTCTCACAAGAAACTCTCCATCAATACTCCAAAATATATTCTCACAAGAAGCTCTCCATTGATCCACAAAAAGAATGATCTACAAGAGACCATTGCTATCTTATTTATACTTTCATCTTTTAGGTCACTTAACCTATTTTTAGGTCACTTAACCTATTTTCCTTATTTTAGGGTTAACCACTTTCCATAAATAGAAATTTCTCTAATATTTTATCATTTAAATATTCCTTCTTAGTTTTCTCATCTTACTTTATCATTTCTTGATTTTTTCATATCTTGATTATTTAAATAATATACCTTGACTTTGTCACCTTAATTTATCATTTAAATAATGATTTCTTCTTTGAGTCCTTAGCCCATTTCTAGGTCCTTAACCTATTTCCTTATTTTGGATCTTACTTTCCATAAATATTCCCTTCTTTATTTTGTCACCTTAGTTTATCAATTCTTGATTTTGTCTTTACTTTAATCATTTAAATAATGGTTTCTTTTTGGATTTACTTTGGCTTCTCTTTTGGCCAGGGCTAAAGCCTTCATGTAGGGTCCTTCATCTTAAGTAATGCCATAACTCTCAAACCATGAGGATTTATGTGACATTCCACGCCTGCAGGAAATGGCATGATATGAACTATCCATCTAGGATAGTTTCACAACAATTTCCTTGATCTTCATTTCATTATTCCACATACAAGCATGGGTCCTCCAACCCCATTCTTCTAGGATAACTCAATCCAGTAAAGCATCTTCCGATGAAGGATTTCCATAAGAGGGACCACTTTGGAGTTCATCCATTTTGCACCTTATCAACCATGAAAATAGTGAGACCAAAGGGTCACTCAACCATTCTTCTAGGATAAATCAATCCATAAGCATCTTCAGTAGGGGAACACCACTTATAAGGGGACCACTTTGGAGTTCATCCCATTTGTGCACCTTATCAATCATGATAAGACAATAGTAGGTCATCTATACATTTTCAACAATGCATCATATACCAAGTAAACCACAAAATCCATCTTTATTATATCAATGACAACTCATTGATCCATCTTCATCTAATGCATTCTCATCAGGAAAATACATATTATAAATCAATCATCAATCAATCAATCCTTTGACATCAATCAAATCAAACCATTTAAATCAATGACAGATGATCAAAACAACGCTATTAGTCTTTGCAGTATTTCTGTTATCTGTTGCTATTCCATTTTTATTCTCTACAATATTTCTCTTTTCTACTATTGTAATAGATATGGTACCTAAAAATAATCCCACATGAATGTGTTATATAATCTTCTTTTTGCATATTTGGTGGAGACTCTTCAATTTCATTCTCGAAATTATTGCTTGAAAGATCTTCATATGGAATATATGAAGGATGGAATCTTCATTTCTTTTTTTGTCATATGGGAAATGGTGGGTGGGAAAACTTTTCAGCAAATGAAGTTTCTAACACATCCCAACAGGTAATGGTCCCAGGAAGATATGAATAGAACCAATCACGAGCATTCCCACGAAAATTTTTGTGCAAATAATTGACATGTAAAATTATCTTCAATGAGATTGAAAGCATCACATGTGCTCTTGAATCTAAACAAGTATTACTCCGCATCCTCCAAAGTATTCCGAAAGAATGTAGAAAATCTTTCAATAGAAATGTACGACATTTTAAAATCTGCGCCACAATGATTTAAAGGATTCTATGCAACTGCTTTCTTCTTTGGGTACCTCTTCCTTTTGTTGTACCTTGTAAAACCATTGATGGGCTTCGTGGAGAAGGTAAAGGAGCATCCTTGACATGAAGGAGAAATCCCTCAGGAGGAGTCATAATATAAGCTCTTGCCAGAGGATTCTTCAATCTTTCCAATGGGTTGCTAGGGGAACTCAAGGATGCTCAATGGAATCGTCGGGGAGTTCATCCTCCCAAATCTTGTTAAATTTTTTAATTAAAATGAGTACAAGGCAAGTGTTTCTCTTCCCTAGGCTTTCAGGAGAAATTTGAAATCATGAGTCCTAGTCATTTAATTTGCTTTGGGGATACAGAATTAAAATGTGACTTTATGATGAAAGTGAGGGAGAGTGAAGAGACAACAAATCTGTTACCCCATCTGATCTAATCTAATTTCAGTCGTTAGATTAGAAAACCCTCACCTTCCCTCATGAGGTCAACTTGGGCAAGAGAGCGCACCCATTCTTGGGTAAGTGGAAACATTCTTGTTGAGAGAACAAGGAGGAGTTCAAACATTCTTGTTGAGAACAAGAGAGAGAGCAAGAGAGAGGTGAAATTTGAAGAAAGGGTAACAGTACAATTTCTGGAGTATTGGCATGCATTCCAAACCTGTCGAACAACATTTAGTGGCAAAGAAATTGAGTCTTAGCAGAGTATTGACATGAATTCCGAGGCGATCCATTGCATAGTGTTCTTGGGCCAATACATTACAATTATCTGGATTTAGTTCAAAATCAGGAGCAAAATACAGGAATGTCGGACATAAGTTTAGTATGAGATTTAAGAAGATATGAATATCTTTGTAAAGCAATTTCTAGAGCTCATAAATAATACAAAGCCCTCCTCTCCTTGGTTTTTCCCCTTGGGTTTTTCAGTGAAGTTAGACTGAATATCTTTAATAATCTATATTTTAAGGTTTGCACATATTGCTGATATTTTTATTTTTGCACTAAAAACGATGCTCAGAATCCTCATGTTTCAGTTCTAAAGTTTATTTTCTTTGACATTTTTGGTATATAACAATTTAATAGTAAACTATAGCCAATGAAGTAAATTATAGAGTTTAAGGAAATATTTTTCAAATATATTATTATTATTATTTTAATTAATATGAATTTATTAAAATTAATTAATTGTGATGGTAGTACTCTTTTGCATGGTTGTGATGATTAGGGATTAACCTTGGTTGCTCGCAGCCACTATACTCACCTAGTCTAAAGTTTTCGGGCTTTTCTCTCCTTCATTGCATGGAGGTGTTTGTTACATGAAATTTGCACACCTAGGTACCTGCCCTAAGTGTCGTAAAGTGTAATAGAGTATAAATTAACCATACCTTGATACCATGAAAGAACATTTGTCACATTCCCTAGTCAATGTGGAGGATATATTATATGAGAACGAGAAATGCTAAATTGCATGAATTATTATTAATATTGATAGAAATAGAAATTGATTAAGTGTGAGAATAGTGCACATGAATTATTATTAATATTTATGAAAAGAGGGAAGTAATTAAGTGTGAGGATCCACTTCAAATTTGGTTTCATATTTTTTTTAGGAAGGTGGAGGATCGGTATGAGTGGAATCATTTTGTTATAGGAAAATCTCCCTACATACAGGTAGATCTCACCTCTTGAGCTGAACTCCAACTCTCAAAGACAGAAGATGCTTAACATGAAGAAAATAACTTCCTTTAGATCTAGATAAACTAACTATGGCAGGGAGGAAGGAGAAAAGAAGTACCCTTTTACGGTGTTTGTCCACTGCCATGGTCAGGTTGAGACTCAATCTTAAACTCCTGTGATAAATACACATAGACAAACCAGAGAAGTACGACAACTTTCTCTCTTGAGATTAGCTTCGAATAGATCTATCTGTGAGAGACAAAATCACGGATTAAAATGCATTACCAAAGACAAAGTGTGCAGTGCTGAGGGAAGTATCCGCCTCAGAATTGACCATCCACAAATATCTTGTCTCAATCGGTCCATGTCATTTTGATCTACCGTTACATCTATGTGTCCGTTTAGTGTGTCGTTGATGGGATATCAAGGTCCTTCCTCCGAGTGGATCTATTCCTATCGACTTCGGCACATTATCAGGGAACTAGACTTAGAAATGAATTAGTACTTTGGAACCTGCACGCCTCAATGGCAAGCCTCCTCAAGTCCGACCGCAGGTTTACATCATTAACCTCTAACCGAGATAGTTCCATGGATTATTTAGGCTGACTCATCTATTCATATTCCGTTTAGGATATCTGAGGGTACCTTGGGAATCATTGACATCAATGAGTGATCTCCCTCGTGCTTATTGATATGATTTACATCATTGGCCAAATTAATCAAATTGGTTTTACTGCGCATGTTAGACATCGGGGACATCCTATTCACATGGTTAAGATTGGTTGTCTACATGTCGGGATCGGTAAAGAAGACCTGGTTAGTGATCATTTTGAAATTGATATTACTTTTGAGGTTAAATGAGTTTCTCTTACCTGATGACACATCATTACATAGATCCACTTTGTATTGGTGGCTGGCTATGTCTTGTCATCTTGTAGATCCACTGTGTTTTTTTCGTGGCTACGATCAGTTCAGTCATGGGAGTATAGATCCGATTAATTTTGATCAGCTATGCTTTGTATTTGAGTATTAGCTTTGTCTTGTCATCTCGTATATCCATTTTGTATTCTTCATGGCTACGATTCTTTCATGTCATCAATGTATAGATCCATGATGTATTTTGATTGGCTATACCTTTATCAATATAATTATGGATCTGGAATGTATTTTATGTTGTAATGTCTTGCAAGTCTTGATGCTTTAACATAGGGTATACACTTGGAGTTTGAAACATGTCATAATATTTTGGATGTTTGTGTAGCTTCTATCAAGTTCTCTGCATCACACCCTTACTTTAAATGTTGTAAGTGTTTGACCATCATTCTCTTCCGACCTCACACTTTAGGGGACATTCTAGTACACATGAAATTTGCACACCTAGGTACCTCACCTTAAATTAATAGCAAAGTGTCGTATAAGTGTAGCATACACCTTGACACCATGGAATAGCCTGTATGTCACGGTCCCTAGTCAATGTGGAGGGATGTATTACATGAAGGCAAGAAATACTAATTACATGAATTATTATTAATATTCATGGAAGAAATTGATTAAAGTGTAGAATAGTACACATGAATTATTATTAATATTCATGAAAAGAAAGTAATTAAGTGTGAGGATCCACCTCACATTTGGTTCCTATTTTTAGGAAGGTGGAGGATCTCTTGGTTGGTTGAAATATTTCCTCCTTAAGGAGGCTCCTTCCAGGAGACTTCCTCCCCAAAATCAACAAGAGATATTTTTTCTCTGAAATATCTTAGAGATCCATTTCTTAGTGGATCGTGGAGATTCTCTCCATAGTGGTTAAATCTCCAAATCTTATATAATGGGGATTTCCATGGAGGGAAGGGAATGGAGATTGAGAATTATACAAACTTATGATCTCATGGTGGTATGTCATTTGGAACATCATCATTCTATGTGTGAATTGTTTAACAAAGGGTTTGCGGGGAACCAGTAGAGCTGCTTGCCTCTCACATCTATGGTTGAAAGTTTTCTTCATTGTTGTTCTCAGTAATATAATGCTTAGCTGTTTCTTTCAATTCTATGTTTGATCTCACATGAATTAGTCTCTAATAGATGGATATGTATTTGAGCTAATCTCGGTAGAGTAGGAAGTTGTTTGTACTTTTGTTTGTCTATAGGGCTTATCGAGGAGTTTAAGTTTGGAGATCAACTCAGACTGTGCAGGGACAAACAGAGTAAAAGTACTTCTTTCTCCCTTCCTCCTCCCATTAGTTTTATCTAGATCTAAAAGAGGAAGTGGAGTGTCATGTTAAGCATCTTAATCCAAGAGTTAAAGAGTCTAGCTCGAGGAGATCTACATGCAGGGGAGATTTTTCCTACAATAGTGGCTTTCTTTCAAAGTATCTGTTGGTGCCTTTAAGCCATGCGGTCCCTCCTCCATATTTGTGTCTGCCGAGATCAAGAATACGTCTCTTAGTTGTCATGGTGCCCTATTTTGGGAAGTAGAGCAAAGGACTCAGCTCCCCTTCTTAGGTCTCTTGCAGTTCAGATCCCATCTCTTTTTATTCCCATGGGACAAGATGTTGATGAAAAGGAAGAGTATTACAGATTTTTGAGTTTACTCTGTCGCTCCAATGGTTTACATTAGGTTACTAGATCCCAACAGCTTTCGATCTATGCTACATGGATCCCTATCATGCAAAAGGAAGTGTTCATTCATCCTTGTGCAAAAGGCTTCTTCATTGTTGATTTCAACATTGAGGAGTATCGTGATCCGATTTTCAACTCATGTCCGTGGTTTTGAGGAAACTCAGATTTGTGCATACCCTAGACTCCTTCTTTCCAATCATGCAACTAAGGAGTTATATCCCTAGCCCAAGTTTAGGTGAGACTTCCGAATCTTCCCTTGCAGTTTTGGGTTTTACCCTCTCTTAAAGCCATCGGTTCGGTTTGGGAAAGTTCCACTTTGCAAACCACGAAACTAAGAGGCACAACTTTGCCATATCTGCTTTATGCATGTTTGTGGAAATGGACTTTTTAATGAGGTTCCCATGATTTGGTTTTAGGAGTGGAACAAACTAATTATAGACTTAATACAATAAACACAAAGATATGAGAATAACACAAATATCCCGTTGAACAATGTCTTCTAATGGACAATGAAATGATTGAAGCAAGTATAAACTACAGAAAAAGCATTGATGCTTGCTCGAGATAGGTGGCTGACTATTTTGAGAAGAGATGTTACTGTTGCATTACATCCATTTGAGCACCATTGGTTACGATGAGGCTCTAGAGGCCTTTGATATTACTCATGAATGGAAAAAGAGCCTATACATCCAAAACCTAACCCTAGAAGGTGGCATAAAAGTTATATGGGCTCCTATGGGTAAGTTGGTGCTTAAGTTGGTACCTTAACTTCCAGGGGTCGTAACATTTTCATACCATCGACCTCAGATTTTGGGTCGTGATAGCCATTAGAAGGTCTTTCAGGATAAATTATTTCCCTCCAAGTGACTTTGTCTGATTTTATTAATAGCAAATAATGAAAGATGTTTAGAGACTAAAAGCAGACCTAGAGTACAACAAGATGTCTTTGACATGAAAACAGCTGAAATAAATGGCCTAGTTGGATTAGAGGCCACTAAGTATCCCACCTAGAGGATGTATGGAATTGGACCTTCCCTAGAAGTGTGGAACCCGGTGAAATTATAGAAGAGCGTCTTTGAGAACAAAAGATGGACAAGAGGAGCCAGTTGGAATGGGTGGGTGTGATTGATATCCACTGGGATAAATCCTCCCCATTAGGAAGCAATGATCTCCATTGCATTAAGTTCCCCCATCGGATGAGGAAACTTCTACATTGCATTGCTTGGGTGAGCCACTTGCCTTCATGTGGGAGTTGCCTTGCCTTGACAACCTAATAAATCTGGATTCTCATTAGAGTGCCCTTGACCTATGTGTGTCCTTGTCAGTCAATGTATACTTGTTCCTTAGGTTAGAGTTGAGCCTCTATTGGTGTCAATTGATACGCAATCTGAGGTGTCAATAATGGTGGAAAATATATAGGTGAAGGAGGTGCACATTGAACACTAGATGTAGGACAAGAAAGGGTGGAGTGATTGTTGAGCTCAAAAGCATTTATACCCATAGCCTTGGTGATAGTGCAAGGCCCATGGCAAAGTGGAAAAAGCTTTCAATGGGGCCCCTTGAGAGGTCATGCATAAATTAGCCAAACTTTGTAGCCAGCACAAGAAGCTGGTGTGGTATATGTGTTGATCATATACTTGTATAGCATTGGATTTCTAAGAATCTCCTAGACCCTGGCCCAGGGATGTCTTTGAATCCCTCCAATGAATCCAGTGGCTGGAATTATCTTGATCATGAGGAAAGGTACATGCGGTGGAAAAGTGACATCAATAATGGGTCCCAGGGTTTGGAATCCAGACCCACTTGGTGACTAGGCTATGGTTGGGTATAGGAAGTCTATTTGTAAGCATGTTGAACATAGGGAGACTCTTGTCCCATGTATTTGGATGCTTAGAATTGTACATTCGCGGGATGTGCACAATCATCTGATTAGCTGACCTTTGCTTGTCCAATACATTTTGTGGGTGGAACCACGATTGGATTTTGTGAGCTTTGTTTCCAACAGAGACCAGAGACTCAAAAAAGATGTGTTGAAGAACCTATTGTCTCGGTCGGAGATGATATTCTGTGGTATCCAAAGTGGACCCACACTCATTCATAGAAGAGCTTGGAAGTGGTCTCCACCAATATGATCTTCTTGTAGGTGACCACAATTTCCATATTATAAAAGAGATCAACAAGCACAAAAATACAGTCATTTCCTTGCTTGAGTGGATGACAAGCCAAACATATATAATCCATGGATGGATTTAGAGCTCGGGGAATAGGAAAGGGGTCATCGGCGCTTTCTTCTTGATGGATGACTTAGCAATGACACAGGTAGTTCAAGATCTGATATACTTGCTGAAGTCCTGTGAAGTTTTGGCCAATAAAAATGTTTTAGAAGAATGACCATAGTTTTCCCCATGCCAAAATATCCTGCCACTAGCTGTAGTGAGCCCCACAAATCATCTTTGCATGCTGCTTGTATTAACACAAAGATGGCCCAAAGTGGACTAGAATTACGTCTAAATGTAGAAAATGGGGTGGCAGGAGTTGTGCCTGTACCCAAGAACCTAGATATTTTGGAGAAGTGTGCTCAAGTGAATGTTACATTGTGTGTTTCTACATTACTGTGGATCATACATTTTTATCATTCATGTCTTCATGTGAAACTATTTTCACAATTTAGTTAAATTCTTAAATTTGATCATACATAGACATGAGAGTACTTTTATTGCATTTTTTTGAATAGGTATTTGTTGAAAATAGGTATATGTCTTATTTGTGTTTGATTTATTATTGAATGAGTGAACTATTTCCTTGAATTCAATACTAAAATTTATATTATCTTGTGTCTGATATCAAGTGATGTAGTATACTGACAGGATAGATGATGTGGCACACTGAGATAGTAGTTGATGTGGCATGATAACATGGAAACTAATGTGGCAAATGATCTTACATGATTTGTAGTTGTTTTTATTATTTTATTATTGATTTTCTTTATTTGTTTTATATGTGTTCGTTTTATTTCATTGGATAGCCAATATCCGAAATCTAGGGGATCTAGGTAAGCATGATGGTTATACATTTAGTTCACCCTCGATTTATTCAACCTGTTGGTCCTAAGGTCTGCACATGAATGCTAAAGGGAAAAACTAAGAGCCCACCTCGGTTGTTGGAAATATTGATTTTTATGACTTAATTTTGTTGGTTTTGATGAGTGGTGAAGTGGAGTCAGGACATGGATCTAATTGGGCTATTAAAAAATCATCAACTACAAGGTTTTCCTTATCTGGTGGCATGCATTCTAGTAAACAGGTAAAGATGTAGAGATACAAATAGAGGAAATAATAACAAGCATACATTTTGTCACTTTTTGTATTAACTTTAAGACTTAAAATGATATTTCAAAAAATGTGTATCTAAACACCGTCATGCCAGAAGCGGGTTGCATGGCAAAAACCAATTCATTGAGCAATAACTGAGATCAGGTTGTATGACAATAAATAATATACTAAGAAAATAAGATGGGAAAAGAAACGATGCTGCATTCATTTCAATTTGCATCTATATAAGATAATAAGATAAACAAGAAGTGAAAAGAAAACAATCTATCACCAAAAATTATATTCACCAAGTGAAAAACTTAAGGTTGTTATAGCTAGAAGCATATAGCCAAATCCTAATGTAATAAACCCAAAAAGCTGAAACAACTTTAGATTTATATCCATCTATTTATCTTCATCCATGGAGGGTTCAATTACCTATCTAGTATCTACGTTATGAAGTTCAACTTTACATTACAATCAAATCCTATGGATACAAATTTCATTGATACTTCCTAATGACAACTTGTAAACATTTCTTTAAAATGAGTGGAGTTGAGTTCAAGTGTCAATTCATAGGGATAACTCCCCATCACTTCTACCTTAACAAAAATATTGTTCTTATCAAAAGTAACAATTTATTACAAGTGGCATTAGTACCTCTAACTAGGCAAAGGAATTCTATCGATTGCAAAGCTGGGAGCTATTGTTGATAACTAAAGTGGAAGAGTTTGCATAGTAGGAGTCTTCATAAGATGTAACTAGTTGTTGACCTTGCATTGATGCCCATGCATGCCAATAAGTGGAAACCATGAATAGTAGTAGATGAGCACATCTTTTTCAAATTATTTTTTCTTTTACAGCAGTAGACATTCAGGATAATATCCTTGAACATACAAGTTTTGTGGTGTTCTTTTGCAGCTTGATATTTTTTTTGTAGCTTTGTGCATTGCATCTCAAGAACCTGGTTTTGTTTCTGCAAATCCTATATTTTTTTCCTTATGTTATCATTTTGTTTCTTGAGAGTTTGCACCTGCAGATTGTTGTCATCCATGTCCCTCTCAGCTTCAAGTTTTGGCTTGATTTATGCCTTTACTTTACTTCCATTTTTTTAAACCCTGCTCTTCCTCAACAATGGGTTTATTTAGGTTGATAGAAATATTGGATTTACTTGGTATCATTTAATATATGGGTGCTTTCTTAGTTTTTTTATCAGTGGTGTCTCTCACGGGTTCATTACATAATTTTTTCTTTTATTTCTGGTTTGATATCTTGTAAAATTTTCTCAGGGACCTATTCTATATATATTATATCATAGAATATTTCTTAAATCTAAGTAGTGTCCACCACATTTAGTTCCTATTTCTAGATCATGGAATGTATTATGTTTCCCACAATATGGATTTGACTTTTGAGGTCTCCCCTTCTTTAGATTTCTACCACCTAGCCTTATTCCCTGTCATCCCCTTCAATGTATGTATGACCATATCCTCCATGTTGGAAAATTCAAAGAAGACTTCTTTAATATCCTGATCTTCAATCACTATGATCTTTTTCTCCTTTAGGGATGGATCAAACAATGCATTGGATTTCAACCTCAACTAGTTGGTGAGCCTAGTCTTTCTGTTAGGTTTGGTTAGCATTTCTAGGACCGGGCTTCCCTTTCTATTTTTTCTCTGCTTTACCACATGGGGATTCTCAATGGGTGTCTAATGATATATAAATTATTTGCAACAATCCGTATTTGTGTTTAGTCCTCCTCTATCTTCTTGTTTTTTACTTGGGAGTTTTGTCTTCCTACATAGCAGTGGGCATAGGTTTATCCTCAAGATGTTCAGGGGGGCGATTGGATTACTGGGATGGACTGTTTTTCTTCCTTTTTGATATAGTTTCTGACATAGACCTTACCACCTTCCCTTTCCCTTTGTTTCTCTATAAAGGACCTCAATTTCCTTCGAGGAATATCCTCCCTTTATGGAGTGATGTATATTTCTTTCTCTTATTGGGTCCTCTCGTTTTTAGGGAAGGTTTTCTTTTTGTCTTGCTAGGTGGCTTTGGATGAACTCTCAAGTTCAATAGAAACCCTGGCTGCATGATAAACCTCGTCCTTCTGTTCTTATGGTTGTTGATCAACTTCCTGTTCTTCATGTAACCCTAAAGACACTAGAATTTTTTTCCAAGACATGTCCAATTCGCTAAGAGCAAAAAGAACCAATATTTTAATAAATGGCAGGTGGTAGGATTTCTATGGAGTGATTACAGGTATTATAGGATTCTCTAGAAATCTTAGTTAGGATTCACCAGAAAATGAAGGGAGGTTATTTATCACTATTTAAATGCATGAGAAACCTAATGTGATAACAGTGAAAGATTGAGAACCTATACAGTATTGATATATCTTTAGATTGTAAGATAAATTCCTCTCCACTCTTCTTCTTTAATCCAGAAAGTTGAATTCACAGCTCCAATCAGGGTTTTGATGCTTTTCTACCAGAAACTTATTGCATACTTCAGCTGGCAATTTACCCTTTTTAAACCACCTCTCACCAATGATGGGAAGAATGCATGCTCCAACGATGAAGTGCTATGTAAAGTGAATGGTGGTGTCCCCGAGTTACGTCTGGAACCCATCGAAATTCTGCGCGAAGATTAGGGCAACTCCTGTGTGATGTCCATTAAAGGAGCATATGAAGTCAAACCATTCTCCTTTGATAAATGTATCCCTAATTTGTGGTATAGTTTCAAACAGTTCGAGCCCTATTGTCCATGTTCTGTTCAACTGCCAGTGTTCTCGGGGTGATACCACCATGAATTAACCTATACATGTGGAGTGGTGGTCAAGTAGCCATTTTTGGGTTTACTTACCACCTATAATGATAACTATGCTTTAGACACTGTGATAATTGCTTGAGGCACAAACATGCACGATCTTAGAATGAAATATTTAATGATAGATGAACAAGGTAAACATGCACACGATCTCGAGTGCATAGGAAGATAATAAGTATATGTTAGGAACCAACACGGTGTTTTTTAAACTTTTTAAAATATTTTTTAAAACAATAAAACTCATAAAATAGCATTTTTGTGTTGATTGCAAGAATGATGGCATTCTTTTGCAATTAATACCGCTTTGTATCAATAGGCATAACTTATCCCTTTTGCAACACACACACTATGACATAACCATGGCGATATGACCTATTCAATTCAAATCATGACTTGTCTTGACCTTATAAAGAGAAAGGAACTAATAAAATCAAATGAAACAATGACAAAGAAATAGGTGAAATGACTCAACAAACATAAAGAAAAACTAACTAGAATCTAGGTTGATAGATGGATGGGTTGATTAGAGGAATAGAAGGAAGATGCCGGTCTAGAATTTAACATCAACTCCAACTGGGGGTAACACCTTCCTGTGAGGTGTTAAGAACAACATATTGTGTGTCTTAATTCTTTATTATTATCCCCATGCCACCAGTCACTTTACTCTGTTTTCACTAGCCTTGACATCTTCCTTATTTCAACCAAAAACCAAATCTAACTATACCCAGTGCCTTTGTTGGGATATGGATTATTTTATTCAAACTAAAATACTAAATTAAAATTTGAAATAAAAAAATCTATGTACACAAGTGAACCACCTATAGTTCATCGGAAAATAATGTAGGGGAAGCACTGCCATTGGTGGAAAGACTTCCAAGATGTCAATGTCATCCGGTTTTTGCAATATAAAGGTGTTATTATCCAAAACTTTTGGCACCACTTTAAAGAAAAGCCAAAGGTTATTGAACTTACCATGCTTGGTTTTGTCTTCCCTCTTGGCACCCCACCTTAGAAATAGGAGTCCTCCTAGTCCCATCAAAGACATTCTCAAATCAATTTTATTTTAATATTTGTATCTTCTTTGAAACTAAAACTTCAATAATCTGAAAAATCCTTCTCTGGATGTCATTAGGATCCTCCTTCCTCTGCCAAAATTGCAACATTGAGTAATGAGATAGGTTAGGTATCCACCCATAGACTAGAATGGAAGTACTTGATTGACTTCACCAGGTATTTGATCCTATGTTATGGAGCATAGCTTGGAATCCCATGTTTTTTATTTTATCTAGTAGTTTTATTATTGAGTCCGATTAGGGGTTTTTATTTGATGACTCACCTTGGCTTATTTCCCACAGCAGGTAATATGGTGTAGAGTTTGTTAGGATAATGTTGTAATTCTCACATAATTCAATCATGGCATTGGATTTGAATGCTTGAGCGTTTTCTATTACTAGTTTTCTAGGGAATCCAAATGTGGAAAACATGTTTTATTTCAAAGGAATTTCATGATTACCTTGTTGAAGCAGCATTCATGGTAAGAGATAAATTCAAATCCACTTTATGCAAAGTAATCCCGATTGAGTTAGGATCCAGCATTTGTCCATAGAGGTGGGTTTTATCTATGAATCTAGGCCCCCATTTTTGGGAAAATGATGATAGGTTGTTTTGTTGCAATGGATTTCAGATTGAGGAGAAATTTTTGTTTTCCAATAAATTTTAGGCATTCTTCACAATTCTTGGGGAAAACTTTGTCCATAAAATATACAATTTGATTGATGATATCCAACCATTAGAAATTTGAGGGCTATAGATTTCCAATGTTGGTTACCTCCACAAAATCCTTTATGCATATCATTTACAACTTGTTTTGACTCATCTTCATCTAGACATTTCAACAAAATACTAGCAAGGTCTTTCCAATATAAATTATGATTTAAAAATCTCGTGCACAGCCTTAACTGAATTTAAGGGGACCCTAGTTTGGATTTTGCCGGCTTGATTCGGAATTCTAGGTCTTGTAAAAATAAATGATATCACCGCAGGTGAAGAATGCTGTCATTACACATGGTTTTCTTCCCATCTGTATCGGTGGAGCATCATTTGGTTGGATATGTAGTTACCAATTCAGGTTCTTTTAGATTTGAATCGGATAAATTTTGCAAGGCCTTGTCCTTTGATTAGTTTAGTGGTATTTATTTGTAGATAATATTATAGAAGTTTGACTATCCATTTTCCCCTCCTTCCCTCACTATATGTATGGATTGTTATCTCCACGCACCTCTGCTAGGGACAGGCTGTTATCTTTTGGGCTACAATATAAACAGAGAAGGACTTCAGGAAGGCTTTGACTAAGGCATAAGCGTACTTCTCCAATATGTCATATTTAAATTCAACATCCATGAATGATTTGTTAAAGATACAGGGTGTTCTGTACCCTTCTTCATTATTTTTTGGCGATTTAAGCGCAATAGTCTCTGAGGAAGAAGAGAGGAAATTAGGGAATTCTTTGGAGTAATCGCGGGACTAACTGGAACATATGGGCTAGATTAAATTTTGATTTATCCTTTGGAAGGATGATCTGGCTTCATGTGTCCATTTAATTTCAGCATCCTTATTTATCATGTTATTAATAGGCCCGATGATCTCAATAAAATTTGGTACAAAATCCCTCAAGAAATTTATTTTCTATTAAAGATTGTATGGCCTTCTTATTTCCGGGGATGCCAATTTTCTAAATGGCATCTACCTTTTCTGGGTATATCTTTATCCCTCCTACAAATATGATGTGGCTTATGAGCTTTCCTTCTTTTATAGAAAACTAGGATTTTTGGGATTTAAAGGGATTCCATGCACTATACGCATTTTAAAATCTTTATACCAGTGTTACGAGATATTTCATCATCACTGGGTGAAAAGATAGGTGATGTCATCAAGAAGGTAAATCATCCATAAGACATCCTTTTCACCCCTGATAATTTCCATATTTCTGAAAGGTGGTCCTACTTCCATGGGACAAAGGGTATTTTTTCATACATGAATGTACCCTATGGTGTGGTGAAAGTAGTTTTATCTTGTTCATCTGGGTGAACTAGGACCTTATTATAACCCGATAACCCGTCCAGTAAAGAGATTCGAATGGATCTGAATACCCTTTGTAATATGTCGTCAATTTTTGGAAATGGGTAATTGTCTTTCAATGAACACATGTTCAAGTTCCTGAAGTCAACACAAAACCTGATTTAAGCCACTCTTTTCTTGGCGGGCACGGTACGTACAATCTAAATACATCAAGGGAACAATGATTTTGGCACCAGGCATCCTTTTCAATTATTTTTCAGTAATGGGCATCAACAAAGGGATTAAATTGTCTAGTGCATAACTGCCAAATGGTTAGAGGCACCTTGAGGAATCTTATGCTAGAAATGATTTGATTATCAAATGTCTTTGGGTCCTCATAAGACCATGCAAAATATATATATTTTTTTTGTAAAATTTTGACATACTTGTCTCTCTTCTCATTTGGCAGTGCTTTGGATATCTTGACAATTTTGGGATTTGCAGTTGTCCCAATATTGTAGTCTACAACCTCTTATTCCTGACTCTTAATGGAAGCATTCATGGAGACATCATAGTTGTCAAAAAACCTCTCTAGTGGCACTAAGCCTCTTGGTATATGATTTTTGGCTCCTGATCTTACTGATATCACCTTGTTGAGAAAAGGGGTACCCTCACGATTTCATGGTTCTCATTGTCTTGGCCAATGGAAATATTTGAAAATTCCTTAATGGTTTGCATAAATATCTTGAGCTGCTGGATCATCACTAAAACACCTTTAGTGTAACATTATACATTGGTATAGTTGTTCTGTGCCTAACCTCCACCTCCTTAATATTTAATATTTGGACCAAACTACAAGTGCAGAAGGTTACTGTATCCAGAGCTAGAGAATATTCCATTTTATTGGCATCTTTAGGGACAAAGGAAATATTGAAAATGATAAATTTTCAATATGCCATGCATGTTGTTTCATCCTCGGAACACTGACACAGTAGGTCAGCTACAGTTGTCAGTTCAGGAATCCTTTGAAATTTTGCCAATTTGTCAATGGGCATGTCTTTAGAAGCTCTCAACCCCAACACCAAGTCCTCATACTCTGCTATGTTGTTGGTTTGTTCAGTCATTTTTAAGAGTGAAATCCCACCTCCTTTGAAATGGGGACTATGCCAACGCAGTCCTCCTTTGAATGTGTCATCCATCAAAATGCGTCTTCTAGATTTTCCATTTTCCCTTAGCCTACCTCTTTTGGTTGATTTATGCATTTGTTGACTGATATTTCTGGTGCATCATAATTTATATGGAAAATAGATGACCTAATTTCATCCTCTACAACATAAATGGGATGATGGATTAGGTGATCACACTCACAATGTAAGCCAACTGACTTCTCATGCATTCTGTTTCTCTCCAGAAGCTTAAAGGATGGAGCCATGTCTCTAAGATCAAACTAGAGGATCATCCTACTTTCTTAGCCCAAGACACAGATACAAAGCCATGCGACTCCAGAATTACTCTAGCTGTAATATCCATATGATTTTCATGGGAAGCAGAATAAATAATAGGATCCTTAATTAATCCCAAACCTTTAACCTTTGTAATCAAGATTAAAGGTCTAGTATGTGTCCTAGCCTAAACTCTTCCATGACAACCTTAACTATGCATGACATTATGAGGCCCCATATCCATAAATAGCCATTTGTGGGATTTTGTCATGGACATTCAAGGATATACAAAAGGGTGAAGAAGTATTGGACCCATCTTCAATGTGTGGGAAAACAGTGATAGAAAGGTTTTCATCTTGCAGGATTATCACATTAGATGAGATAACAGGAGTAGGTGGCTTCAAAACCTTCATGATAGACTAGCTTTGGTGGGCTCCTTTTTTAGTAAATGTCAAAGAAGGTACATGGATATTGATTTTACTTAACTCATTTTCTATGTTAAAATAAATTGGTTGTATGTCTGCTTCTTTTACCTATAAAGGTGAGGAGGTTTAGTTAGTTGTTGCTGATTTTTCTTTGTGTTGTGTCTTTGTTGGACCTTGGCAGGAGGGAAGATGCCAGTTTTAAATTTCACAAATGGGATCATTTGTTTTTGGATCCCCTGGCCTAGGCCTTAAATCACACTTCTTTTGGGGCTGGCTTTGAAAAATATCTTCTCCCTTTCCATCATCATCAAACTAGTTTGACAGTTGGGAGATTTCATGATCACATTTGCATTAGGTGACTAGAATAGAGATCAATTTCATTGAAAAGGACAACATAATCATCCCCAATGTCATTACTCACATCCATCTTCTCAACTTCATTGTTTTGAAAAGGGGGAACAACCCTATGATCTTCAACATTCCTCCTCTCCCTCTTTGTTGAAAGAGTCAACTGAAATGTGTGTCTAATTTATTTTTCCCTTAAATAGATTAGACAATAAATATTAATCTAATTTCGTAATTGCCAGAAATAGTTAATTGAAATGGAAAATCACTTAGCTATAGGAAATTTGAGTACAAAGGTTGATTGGTGGGACATGGAAGTTGAATTAGTTGTAAATAAGTGACTTGAAGTTGTAACGAGTTATAAGTGTAGTTATGTGAGTTGTAGTAGTTTAGCTTCCGGTTAAATTGAGTTAGCTTCGGTTAATGCTAGTTATGGCCAGACACACTAGTGAGAGTTAGGTGGAGTGGTGTGTAATTAATTCATAATCCCAATGATCTCACTGGCCGAATATTTCCTTTATTGGCTTTACCATGCATGTCGAGATCGATTAAGGACCGATTGAGATAACAGGTGAAAAGAACAACTTGGTTATCAGTGTGATTTGAGTGACGTGCACTCATGAAATCACACACAAATTTGATGTTCCCATGAGGAATGCACAGCCTAGATAAGAAAGATTCATTCATTGCATGGATTTACATTAATAGGGATTGCGCAGAGGAGGAAGATTGTCTTGAAGCAGTAAATTAGCACATGAATTTGACAATTTTTTGTATGACAGTGTGAAACAATTATATTGTACTGAGAGCTCTTGGATTAGAGTTTGTATGAGATTGTTTTATGATCCATGATATACATAATATATGATAGTGGGTTTTAGCGAGCTTTATGCTTTCACAGTAAAACTTATCACATGTTATGCGCGATTGATCTTTCTTCTTGATATTGCAATTGGCGTCGTGTTTTAAATTAAAACATCTGTGTTATGTGCGATTGATCTTTCTTCTTGATATTGCAATTGGCGATCGTGTTTTAAATTCCACAAGATTTATAGTAGAAGCGATTCTATATTTAACAATGGCATATAATTGTTATATCAGGAGAATCCAGGCAATACATAATTTGTATTGAAATTTCTACACCTTCTACATGATTTGAGGGACATTATTAGGCCTTCAAAACTGATTAGTATTCTCGTTTGCAACATCCTAGTATGGTTTGTTTGGCTGCTTGGCTTCCCATCTTAGTTTAGCTATTTCTGAAGATAGGGATTTCAATGTTCGGGTCACCTCATCAAGATTTGGGTCAAGTTCTGCTGGGTTGGAAGAAGAAGAAATCTCTTCCCTCTACTTATTTTTATCCCTATCTGATTTGTTCTACATTTTTTCTGATGCTAAGATGTTATACTCAACCTCAATGGATACCTCTTGCATAGACAACAAAGTGGTGTACCTCCTCTCCCTTGACATGAGAGAAAACTCAACATCAAATGCATTTGAAAAAGTGATATTGGTTGAGGCTTCAGTTGGATTAATCTCACCAGGGATCTTGTTATACATCTTATTGAACCTCTTAGTGAAGTATGCCACAGACTCACCATTCTTCCTTCTCAAAGCCCCAAACTCAATGATGTAGCACATGTAATCTCTCCTATCTCCCCATTGTTTTAGAAAGGCCTCATCCAATGAATCAATACCTATGATAGAGTCTGGAGTTAGACCACGAAACCACTTCCTTACCTCTCCATCCAGGATTTTCATAAACAACATCATCCATATATTTGCATGTTCAATGTTAAAATTGTCTGCAAAGTTGTAAAATGCTACCAGATGTTCTTCAACAGTAACATCTCCCTCACTATTATATCTGGCAGGTATTTCATGTAGTCTCCTTTTGGAAATGCATTTAAGTTTTGAGGTAGTACTAAAGGTGCATACCTAGCTGTAATGAAAGCTTTCATCCTGTTGACAGCCATGTTTGGGACAACCGGGCTTTGAGGCTAAGGAGGAGATGTTAGTGTGGTTTCTTGAGAAGAGGATGAGGCAAAAGTTGAAACAGGAGATACCTGAGGGCTAATTACAAGGTGGTTTTAGAAAATAACAATCACATACTACTTCCCGTTGAGGACATGAGAAACCTTTTCAGATGTAGACTTACCTTTAGATAGCAAGGGGTGTCTCTGAGAAATAGTAGACTTCCTTAGTTTTCTCTCTAGATCAAGAGTTTTTGTGTCACCATTAGGGTCAAGGTTGACTTTTGAGGCTTTAGAATGCTCAGGATTTGATTTCCTGAATCCATTCTTGGGAGCCAAAATTCCTTAATAAATTTGCATCTAGTGGAGTTGCCAGGTGAAAGATGGCAGTTAGTTTTGTGCCTGATCTTTGTTCACCATTCAAATATTAAATATGATCATTGTCATTCTCTCAGGGAAATACTCTCCTATACTTCGTTCCCTGACAACGATGCCATAAGATGTTGGTCCTAAGGTTTGCACCTGATTGCTAAGGGTAAAGCTAGACCACCTCAGTTGTTGGAAAGATTGGTTTTTATGACTTAAGTTTTTTGGTTTTGATGGTCAACTGATAAATGGGTTTTCAAGGACAAGGATCCAATTGGGTTATTCAACAATCATCAACTACAATGTTTTCCTTAGCTAGTGGCATGCATTCTATTAAACAGATAAATATGCAGAGATGAAAATAGAGGAAATACTAACAAGCATATATTTTTTCACTTGATGTATGAACTTTCAGACTTAAAATTATATTTCAAATCCAAAAGATGTATCTAAACACAAATACTCCAAATAGGTTGCATGAAAACAAACAATTTACTGAACAATAGCTGAAATCGGGTTGTATGACAATAAATAGTTCAGTGAGACAATAGTTGAAAGGAAAAGAAACAATGCTTTGCATACATTTCAATTTGCATCCAAATAAGATAATAAGACAAACAAGATTTGAAGAGAAAACAATATATCACTAGAATTTATATTCACCAGGTGGAAAAACTTAGCAGTTTGATGCTTCAAAGTACAACCAAATCCTTATGCTAAATACCCGCAAAAAAATGAACCTCTTTACATTCATAGATTCATCTATTTATTCCCATCCAGAGAGGGTTCAATTACCTATCTAGGATCTAAATTATGAAGTTCAACTTTACATTACAATTCCTCTAGATACAAACTTCACTGTTACTTCCTAATTACAACTTGTAAACATTTCTTTAAACTGAGTGAAGTTGTGTTCAAGTGTTATTTCATAGGGCTAACTCCCCATCACTTCGACCTTAACCAAAAAAATTGTTTTTATCAAAAGTAGCAATTTAATACAAGTAGAAGTAGTACCTATAACTAAACCCAAAAACTCTATCAATGCAACTGGAACTATTGTTGATAACTGAAGTGAAAGAGATGCATAACCAAAGTCTTTATAAGTTGTAGCTGGTAGTTGACTCTGCATTGATTCCCATGCACACCAATAACTAGAGACAAACCCTGAATAGTGGTAGACCAAGTTGGCACATGTTTCAAATTCTTTTTCTTTTTACAACAGTAGACATTCAAATAATCTCCTTCAAGAACATGCAAGTTTTCTGGTGTTTCTTTTGCAACTTCTGATATTTTGTATGTATCTTTGTGTGTTGCAGCTCAAGAACCTGATTTTGTTGCTGCAGATCCTATATTTTCTGCCTCATGTTATCATTCTATTGCTTGAGATCTTGCACATGCAGATCGTTTTCTTACATGTCCCTGTCAGCTCAATTTTTGGCTTGATTTCTACCTTTACTTTGCTTCCATTTTTTATCCCATGCTCTTCCTCAACAACATGTTTATTGAGGTCGATGGAAAGCTTATATTTCCTTGGTCTCATTTCATATATGGATGCTTTCTCAGGTTTTTTATCAGTGGTGTCTCTCACATGTTCATGCACCATTAACATTTTCCCTTTTATTTTTGGTTTGATATCCTGTAAAATATGCTTAGGGACCTATTCTATATCTAGGCTTATATCATCAGAATATTTCCCAGGGTCTGGGATAGTGTCCACCACACCTGGTTCTATTTCTATATTAGTAATGCACTATGTTTTCACATCAACACGTTTGACACCTGAGGTATCCCCTTCATTGAATTTCTACTTGGCCTTATCCCCTATCATCCCCTTCAATGTATGTATGGACATCTCCTCCATGTTGGAAAATTTGGAGAGGCCTTCATTAGTATCCTGATCTTCAATCACTATGGGATTTTACTCCTTTAAGGATGGATCAAACAATGCCTTGGAGTTCAACCTCAACTGGTTGGTGAGCCTGGTATTTTTGTTAGGTTTACTTGGCATTTCTGGGAACTGGCTCCCCTTTCTCTTTTTTATTTTCCTTACCACAGGGGGATTCTCAATCTAGGAGTCTGATGATATAAATTTTGTTGCAACAATCTCATGACTGGCTTGTTTACTCCTCCTTTGTCTACTTGTTTTTTACTTGGGAGTTTTGTCTTCCTGCATAGTAGTGGGCATAGGTTTATCCTCAAAATGTTCAGGGGACAATTGGCCTGCTAGCCTGACCTGTTCTTCTTTCTTTCTAAGATAGTTTTTGACATAGACCTTACCACCTTCCCTTTCCCTCTATTTTTTGTAGAGGACCTCAATTACCTTCGAGGAATTTCCTCCCTTTGTGTAGTGATGGATCTTGCTTTCTCTGATTGGGTCCTCTCTTTTTTAGGTAAGGTTTTATTTTTGTGTTGTTGGGTGGCTTTGGATGAACTCTCAGGTTCAGGAGAAACCCTAGCTTCCTAGGAAACCTCATCCTTTTGTTCTTCTAGTTGTTGATCAACTTCATGTTCTTCTTGTAACCCTAAAGACACAAGAAATTATGTCCAAGGCATGTCCAGGTTGCTTAGAGAAAACATGACCAATATTTTAATGAACCCTTGGTGGTAGAGGCTTCTATGTGCTGATTCTTGGAAATTTTGGATTCTCTTAGACATATTAGTTAGGATTTTAAGAAAATAGAAGGGGAGGTTCAGTTTTTTGTCACCATTTAAATGCATGAGTAACCTAATGTGATAATAGTGAACGATTGAGAACCTACTTTCTCCCGTGATATATCTTTGGATTGCAGATAGAATGCCTCTCCACTCCTATTTAATACAAAGGATTGAGATGCCCTGGCTCTAATCGAGGTTTTGATGCTCTGCCACCAGAAACTTATTGTAGACTTCAGCTGGAAATTTACCCTTTTTAAACCACCTCTCACCACTGATGGGGAGAGCGCATGCTCCAACGATGAAGTGATCTGTAATGTGAATGGTTGTGTCCCTGAATTGAGTTTGGAACCCATTGAAGTTTTGCACAAAGATTAGAGAAACTCCTGTGTGATGTCCATTGAAGGTGCATATGAAGTCAAACCATTCTCCTCTAATAAATATATCCCTAATTTCTGGTATAGCTTCGAACAGATCAAGCCATGTTGGCTCTTTTCAGTTCAACTTCCAACGTTCTTGGGGTGATACCATCGTGACTTAGCTACTTCTGTGGAGAGTGGTGGTCAAGGGTATGCATTGTTTCAAGTTTACTTACCACTTGTAATGATAGCTATACACAACCCTGCAATGATATCATTGCTCGAGGCACAAACATGCATGATCTTAGCATGAAATTTGTAATGATAGTTGAACAAAGTAAACATGTGCATGATCTTGAATGTGCAGGAAGATGTAAACGCATGTTGGGTGCCAACACACTGTTATTTAAACTTTAAATATTTTTTCAAAATTAAAACTCATAAAACAACGCTGTTCTGTTGATTACAAGAATAAGGGCATTCTTGCAATTAGTACCCATTTGCATCAATAGTCCTAAGTTATCATTTTTGCAACACACACAATACCATGGTGATATGACCTATTCAATTCAATCTTGACTTTATAAATAGCAAGGAACTAATAAAAAGCAAATAAAGGATGACAAAAACAAATAAAAATGACTCAACACACCATGAAGAAAACTAACTAGGTTGACATATAGATGGCATGATTTTAGGAATAGAAGGAAGAGGTGCATACCTACGATTTAACACAACCCCAAATGCATTTTTCTTGGATTATTGGAGGAACAGAAGGAAGATGTGCATACCTACGATTTAACACAACCCGAGATGCATTTTTCTTGTACATTTCATTTACCTCCGATGCATGTAGTCGACCCCGAATGCATTTCTTTCTGTTTTTATTTTTGTTTCATTAGTTTATTTATTATTTTATTATTGTTTTATTTGGTTTATTATTTTATAATATTTTATTACTCTTGATTTTTATTATTCTTTATTTTTCATGTATGATTATTGTTCATTCAGATATGAAACATAGGAAGATAAGGTTTCATGTTAATTTTCACTTGATTCCTTTTCACCCATATTCATTTTCACTTGAACTATATGCATATGGATTCGGGGAGCGTTGGTAAGAATAGTTCATTTCAATTTTATCAGGATGCATGTATTCACTCTGGATACATTTCTTATGAATCTCAGATTGATATCTAGGTCTAGGTGAGAATGAGGGGGTGAAGGTAGCTTTATTTTCCTGGATGACTTTTATCCAGGATAAGTTTATTTTCCCAGATGATTGTTACCACAACATATCTGAATCCAAGTACATATCCGGATCTGGGTGAGTGTGAGTGTTATAATTTTTTACCGGTGTCTATTTTATTATTTTAATTTTTATCCATTTGTTTTCTATTTCAATCACACGATATTGTAATTATATGTTATTCCAATTTGAATTTATTTTATTTATTAAAGTAATGGTGACCAAAATTATTATACTTTCCAACCACCATGCAGAGTTCCGTTCCTTCCTTTACCACACATAAACTAGGATGGTGATATTTTACATTATAAACCCATTAAAGATCTTTTTCTGAGAAAATGGTTTTAAATTGAAAATCAGCTGACAAGGTCCACCCACGAATCAACGTTGTCTTTGGGAGGCCATATATGGTCTTACATATATTGACCAAAACATTCATAGTTATTATTATATCATAGGCAATACGGATTCATTTTAATTGCAGAAATATCCTATATTCAAGCATTCATTTAAATGTAAGATCTCCCAAGTTAAATGGTGGCTTGAAAACCAATTGCTATGGACTATTATTACTTCTAACACTTGTTTCAATGCATTGTATGGTTGTAGCTTCCCTCATTCTACCACCTTTTCCTTTTCTAGCTACCCCACCTTGATGTATTCAATTTCCAACATAGTTTAGAATGTTGGCATGTTCTATGTAATGGTGCGAGGAAGAGGAAGAGATTGGAAAATCAACAACAAAGGATGTAGACATAGTCATTGCATATATTCATATTTTCATATCTACATGATCCATATTGCTTCACTATATTGCTTCATAATGAAAAAAGGTTATCATATGAATTCAAAATTTAAATTTGTATCTTCATACCTACGCATAAGTGACATACTACAGAGATGTAATACCATTACCATGTCTTGGAAAAATCCTTTGTATGATTATGCATGCTTCTACTAATATGCATTTGATTTTGTTCTATCTTTTGCAGGAACAAATGCATATGGATATTTCTATGCACTTGCCAGTTAAAAATTTTCATTTCATCTCCAGCTATTGCATATCATGAAGTTGACTATCCCCTATTGCATATCATGAAGTTGGATAGTTTTTGGGTCAAATCATACTTGCACATCTCCTCTCCTAGAAACCTCCCTCTACAAGGAAAAAACCAACCCAAAGTAATGTTAATGGATTATTAAAAAATGCATGATAGGTAGAGGGAGGGCCCTAATGAAATATCCAACAACATGTAGATGGTTTGACGTCAGTGTGATCCTTCTCTTCTATCAAAATATCCCCTTTTTTTCTCGCTAGTGTCATTCATTTAGAAAACCCATCCATGCTTTTGAGGTGAGGCAAAGAAGAGAGATGTTGAGTGGGTCCATTCAATTATAATTATTTAGCTAGGTCAGGGCTCATTAGTTATTAATCTACCCCTCTAAGGTGAGCTACATGCACTCAATGAGCCTATGCATAATGGAGCTAGATAAAACTTCTATACTATAGAAGCACCATGAAGTTGTTAACAAGACTCAACCTATACCATAGGGTGATGTTGGCATTACTCAATTTAGAGGAGATATAAACCACATGTCTAGAATTATGACTCCATCACTCCTTTACATACATAGTGTATTACCTAGATCAAGTGCTACAGGGTCTTGTAGAAACCTCTAGATAGCACATGCCCACATCTCCCATGGGTAGGTAAATCAAAATCCTTTAAGGAGAGGAGACATTAGGAATACCAACCCTTTAAATTATAGAAGCCAAGAAAAACCAAACTACACCTGAGAGACAATAAAATGACCCTATCCAATAAGTGTAGAAAGGAGATATAGCATGACCCATATTTAAGGAGATGTTGGAGAAAAATGTAGCCATCAAGGAGAGTCATGCTACAAGTAGGCAAAGCCTTTCATGGTATAGGATGTAGTTAGAAACATTTAGCAAGATTGATATTAGAAGTTGGTTTGTACCTAGATGATAGAATAAGAGGAGGATATATAGACCCATTAGAATTGTAAACAACAACTAATTCTCCATGAATTAAAAATCATACATGAGTGCCTAGGTAAACCCCAAATGCAGTTGTCATTTGCACCACTAAAAGGGACGTTTTCTCTATTCTTGATGGTCGTGGTTGGTAGTGCCTTTAACTACATTATCTAATTCCTTATCGATGGGTGGTGCCTCAATAATTAATGCTATTAGATGGGTTATGGCACAGGTGCTTATATTTTACATGAGTTTCAACTAAAAATAAGTCATCAATGCTTTTCCATTTTCCATTCAAAGTTGATGCCTCTTGTAAAACATATGTCACCAATGCTTTGCCATTTTCCATTCAAAATCAAGAATTGATAAGAACTTGATATTCCTTGAAATCCATATTAACAATATGCTAGTTTTTAGCTCTCGATAAAATAAAATTCAAAATGTACAAACCTTGGCAAAACTTTCAAATGCTTTTTTAAAGTAGATATTTCTACATACAAATTTATCCCCTTTTGTAATCACTAAAGTTTTTTTAATATTTATGAATACCCAACATATAGTCAAAACATACTATTTTTACGCTTTACACAAGGAAAATTCTAGATATTAGGTCAAAAATTGGTATTGTTATCATATTAAATACACCTTTTCAATATGATCTTTCATTAAAGTCTTCTTTATTTGAGAATATGTTGCTCCTGACTTATTAGTCCATGNTTTTTACGCTTTACACAAGGAAAATTCTAGATATTAGGTCAAAAATTGGTATTGTTATCATATTAAATACACCTTTTCAATATGATCTTTCATTAAAGTCTTCTTTATTTGAGAATATGTTGCTCCTGACTTATTAGTCCATGTTGAACGCCATGTACTATTGCAATAAGTTAATTTTTTACTTGTTATTAGTTTATCCTTTTGACTTTAAATTTCTTTTGATTTGCAATATTTAATATAGGCAATTGTAAATAATACTTATTGTAGTAATTAAAATAAACCAAAAACTTGTATTTTCTTGCATATTATTGTCATATGTCAAGTTGTATCTCTTATTGTGGGTGTGTCTATGATATTATTGGTAATATCTCTTGAATTAAATCCATTTCCTAGTCATTGTCACCCTTTTAAGTATATTTCATTAAGAAACTTAAAGCACTTATGCTCTTTCAAGTGTCAATTAATTAAATTATTGCTAGTGGTCATTCATGAGTTGTTTTGATCAATCAACTGCAAAGCATGCAAGCTATGATGAGATAATAAAGCTAATAGCCATGCAAGGGTAAGGTAGTAACGTGCTTTGTGGATATGCCTTCTGCTTGTGATTACTCAAGACTAAATTGACAAATATATAACAAGTTCCCTTCACTTCCTTTTCCACTCGCATTATCACATCAAATTCTTCATACTTACCATGTACATTCAATTGAAACACCTCATTAGAAAACTTGGGTACAATTTTGCATGGATAAATCCTTCTTGCTACTTTATTAGCTACATAAATTTCTCCCCAACTGTGGCATTCTATGTAGAACTTCATCTGAATAGAAGCACATATGAGAAAAAATAAAATGTCAGAGAAACATAGAAAATATATTGAATTCAATTCAAATAAATAATTCCTAAATAAAATATTAGTCTATATTTTCTTACATGTATTTTAGTTTCACATTTCTATAATCTTGGAATTGCAGTAAAACTTCATAGTTGTTGTGGATGAAAAATTCTTTATGCACTTGCTTACATCATCTAGCATTTTAAACCATGGGTTGTGTCATCTATGAAAAAAATGTTGTCACCCTATGATGGGGAACCAATCTTGCAAGCTCATAATCCTTTTGAGCATCCAATTAGGAACTATTAATTTCTCAACCCAACAACTAACAATTAGTTCCAAGTAAACCTTTGTTGTAAATTAACTCATTAAGCAAATTATTGAATAAAAGAACATATGAGTTTTAACGATCTAAACAAATAAATCAACAGAAGCATAAGAAAACATACACATTTCACACATGATTTCTGGGTAAACACCCCTAGAAAAACCTCGAAGGGAAAACTAATACCTTGTTGAATTTATTAATATAAAATCATGGGTTCTTGTCTTGGGATAATGGCCCACCTAAGGAATAATACAATACAACAAAATAGACTAGCCTATCTGACATACTCCCCATGAATTATGCATACAATTCCTACAAAAACTAGGTATCTTCCCACAGAGTACACATCTAATAGCATATTGATGTCTAACAAAAATTAATAGTTAAAGAATGCCAGGAGGAATTTACTGCTATAGGAAAAGAAAAGAAGAAACAAAACTAATGGATGAGAAAAACAATATTTCCATTAGTCAAAACAGAAATCAATTAAGGATTTATTACATCTCATATGAATTTGGAACAACTCTCTCATATGTTTCCGACCCTTTTATTGTCTCCTCTATTTTATGTTTCTTCCTGTACAAAATCAAGTCAAATTTTGATGATCCCTATTGAGCCAAGTTGAACCCCCTACACTATTTTATTTCCCCCTTTATCTTTTCATTTCTTGGCAACTGAACCGTTCAGACCATTCAACTTCCCCAATCATTTCTTGTTTCCCCTCTGGATAGTTACATGTTCCACCTTTCAAAAAACATTTTTCTAAACATTGAGTTGACAAGATTTAAATAGTTGTAGCGACTTAAACGATTCATTTTCCCACACTATTTGGCCTGCCACTTGTCATGAATCTATTACAATACACGTGGATTTGAAAATGCATAATTTGTAGCCTCTAAATACATCACGTTGGTGTTGCAACAATTGTTTCAAAATGTGTTGCAACAATTTTTTCAACATGTGTTGCAACAACTGTTACAACATGTGTGTTGCAGCAACAAGAATTTGACACTTATTCCTTGCTATGATTTATTAGCTTAAACTTGAAATATTTTTGGGTTGATGTGGATTGCTTGAGGCCAAAGATGCTCCTACATCAGAAATCCTTGGTAAGAAAAACATGAGCCCCAACTCATGTGGATGCAACTGTAGATCCAACAGAGGATAAATATCCTTGTAGGTGTTCTAACTCCTTTTAAAAAACCCACGATGAATCTGCAGAACCCTTGTTTCTCCACTTGACCAAATATTCAAAATACTCTTTATTTCCGGTCTTCTTGCGAATTATCTTCTCCAAAACTTGTTCCAATTCTTTGACTGGTTTAACAAGTAGTTGTTTCTTCCATTCGGCCAGGATATATTTTTCACCATTATCATCTCTCTCATGAAACTCGTACAAGTCAACCACATTGAATATTGGAGAAATGTCAAAATATTTCAGTAATTTCAACTTGTATGCATTATAAAAAATCTTTGTCAAAATTATGCATGGCCCAATTTTCTTGTTGTTAATCTTACTAAACGTACCTCTGGGAAATATTTCCTTCCTCAAGTGTGCCATTACCATCTCTCCTTCTTAAAAAAAAATTCATCTTCTTCTCATATTTTCTCCTTCTTTATACTTGTTATTTCTCTTTTGTATCTTTCTCTTAACCTGTTCATGCATTTCATTCATGCTCTCTCCAAATTTGCTTGCATCAACACTTCTTTTGTCCTCTAGATTGGGAAAATTAACCAAATAAACAACTCCTTTCAATCACCTGCCATAAACAATCTGAAATGGACTCTTTCCTATAGATCTATTAACATAATCATTATAAGCAGATTCAACCTATGCCAATGTCAAATCCCATTGTCCTAGATTCTCCCCACTCAAACTCCTTAACAAATTTCTAAGACTTTGGTTCACCACCTCGGTCTATCCATCCATTTGAGGATGGTATGCAGAATTGTACAACAATTTGGAACCCATCTTTTTCCAAAGTATCCTCCAAAAATTCCCAAGAAATCTCATATCCCTATCAGAAGTGATACTTCTTGGTATCACATGCAATCTCACAATCTCTCTGAAAAATAAAACATCAAATTTAGTAGCATCATTGATTTTCTTGCATGGTATGAAATGTGCCATATTTGAAAAATATGTCCATTACAACCATCATAGATTCATGACCACTCTATATCCCAGGTAGTCCCAAAACAAATTCCATACTTATATCTTCCCATGGCCTCTCGGGTACTGGTAGTGGTGTATACAATCCTGTGTTTTGACTCCTTCCTTTGGTGATTTGACAAATTATACAACAATCAATGAACTTCTTAACACCCTTGTTGATGCTAGGCCAAAATTATATGTCCCTCACCAATGTCGTGGTCTTATCAACACCAAAATATCCACCTAAACCTCTACTATGAAACTCTCTAATAAGATTCAACCACAACGATCTTCGTGGAATGCATAAACCTTGGTTCTTGAAAATGAAAATCCAAATATCTTGTTCTATCGATACTACAAGGTGCTTTGCATGCTTTCCAGGCCTCTGCAAACTCTGCATCTTCTGCATACAATTATTTCATACATTCCAAGCTAACAACTTCAATTGCTAAAGTATTTAGTAGCATTATCCTTCAACTCAATGCATCTGCAACTCTATTCGACTTTCCAAACATGTGTTTCAAAACAAATGAGTAACTTTGCAAAAAAAGTTACCCATTTGGAATGCTTTTGATTTAACTTACCCTGATTATTGATGTATTGCAACACCTTATGATCAATAAATAATAAAAATTCCTTTGGTAACAAGTAATGTCACCAATTCTTCAAGGCATGTACAATAGCATAAAACTATTGATCATGCACATAGTATTCTTGTTAGCATCATTCAATTTCTTGCTGAAGAACGCAATCGATCTTCCTTCTTGGCTCAAAAATATTCCAATTGTTGAACTACTTCCATCACATTCCACTTGAAATACTTTATTGAAATTTGGAAGTGCTAAAATTAGTCGTTCAGTTACCTTTTTCTTCAAATATTCAAATGACTTCATGGCTGCTACAGTCCACTTAAAATTTCCCTTCTTCACGCATTTAGTAAGTGGTGCACAAATCTCACTGAAATTTCTAATAAACTTCATATAGAAGCTTTCCAAACCATGGACACTTCTCACATCAAACATACACTTAGGTGTGGTCCACTCTAAAATAGTCTTAACCTTTTCAGAATTCATCTTCAAACCTTCCTTGGAAATCACAAATTCCAAGTATACTAACCCTTCCTTCATAAATATACATTTCTTCAAATTGATTGGTAGTTTCTCTTCTCTCAACCGTGGTAACACCTTTCTCACATGATCTAGGTTTTCTTCTTTGGTCTTGTTGAAAAAAAAAATGTCATCTATGTACACAACAACAAACTTACCAAAAAATGGTTTGAAAACTTCATGCATAACTCTCATGAATGTGTTAGGTGAATTGGTTAGTCCAAATGGCATAACTAACCACTCAAACAACCCATCCTTTGTATTGACTGTTGTCTTCCATTCTTCACCTTCCCTTATCCGAATATGATGGTAACCACTCTTTAATCAATCTTTGAAAAGAACTTGACTACACTCAAACAATCCATGAGGTCATCCATCCTTAGAAAAGGAAATCAGTACTTGATAGTAATCTTGTTAATAGATCGTGAATCAATACACATTCTCCATTCACCTCCTTTCTTAGGTTTCAAAAATATAGGTACAACACATGGACTCAAAATATCTCTAATCAATCCTCTGTCAAGCAGCTCTTGCACCTTCTTATTTACTTCCTCACTCTCAGATGGAGTCATCCGATAATGAGCTTTATTTGGTAGAATTGATCCCGATATCAAATCAATCTAATGTGATATACTTCTCAAGGGAGGTAAACCTATTGGTAGATCATCTACAACAATATTCTTAACTCATTCAACAAAGGTTGGATTTTTGGTGGCACGAGACTCATTTTTTAAATATCCAAAACTTCTCTTGGTACTAAGGCCAAACATAAATGATCCCTCTTATTTTCTTATTAGAAAAGAGGATCGCAGAGAAATAA